>PVKC010015639.1:0-21284 GCA_004027635.1 Crocidura indochinensis
ATATATATTTTAAATAGTCTCGAGTCTATACTAATATCTAATTAAAATTAAGAATTTTTACTTGACATCATTTTACTTGACTAATTCAAATTCAAGATTTTTACTTTTATTTTGTATTGTGTATTTATGTAAAACTCAATTTACATTGAGATAGAGAAGAAGTTGAGCATTCTATATATGTATTATTGTCTCTCAAGTTTGAAGTTCATCATACATCAGCATAATAAGAGACTAAATTTCCAGAAAAATCATTCCCTTGTGACATATACTCAAAACTTCAGAATGGTTGCACTCAAAGTACAATCATTAGTAGACTTACTGGATATATTACTCTTTTAAAGAAAAATATCTTATATAAGTTCTATATTTTAAAATAATCATAATTCATTTATATTTTCAAATTATACAGTCATGTACTATTTATCCTTTTTGATTTAAACACAGTGGTTTCAAAGTTGTTTATAATTGACTTTCAGTCTTAATGTATGTTACACTTCACCCATAAACATTTCTCACCATCAATGTCCTGGTTTCCCTGTCACCCACATCCCTGCCTGCCTATGGGGCAGACATTTTGCTCATATCTTTTTTCTTTTTTTATCTCTTTCTTTTCCATTTTAGTCACTGTGTTTTGAACTATTATTAATGAAGGGATACATGCATATCACTTTATCTCCATCCAACATCCAGTTATTGTTTAGAGTGATCAGTTCCAAATACCATTGTCATTTTTAATGACAAATTTTAATTATAGCCTGTTTATGCTTCTTAATAAAATTTTCAATATATTTTATTTCATTTTGTTCTGTTTGTGAGGAAGACTTAAATGCATTTTGCTATTTATAGAAACATGGAACTATTTTACTTACTATGGTTTTGTATAAAAATTTGGTACTTTTGGGGCTGGAGAGATAGCATGGAGGTAGGGCATTTGTCTTGCATGAAGAACAAAGGTGGTTTGAATCCCAGCAACCCATATGATCCCCTGAACTTGCCAGAGCTATTTCTGAGCATAGAGCCAAGAGTAACCCCTGAATACAGTTGGGTGTGACTCACCTCCCAAAAAAAATATTAGTGCTTTTACATCGTTGTTCTAAATTTGAGTTGACAGATCACTAAACCAATCATGACATGAATAAACTTTTGTTTTCATCTCTGATAATACAGCTTCAACCTGTTTTAACTTTCATCATCTCTCAGATGAGATTTTGGATTAGATGAAGCTCACTAGTTTGGAATTTATTCCATCAGTAGTATGAGAGAAACTGATATTAAAGATTCAAATATTTAGGGGTTTTTGTGAAACATGAAAATGAATATGCATGTATTTAAATGTATGAGTAAATTGTAATTTGTATGAATTTCTAAAAGTATGCAAAAAGCTTTACTTTATTTTTTTAATTTTTTATTTTTAATTATGAGAACAAAGATGCAAAGAAAGAGGACAGGTAAAGTTACAGTGGAAAGACAATCACCCATAAACAGAATTCTCAGTAGTCCCATTGCTGATATCTTAACTTTGAACTTTCAGCCAAAGAACATTAAGAAAAATAAAACAGAACCCATGTACAATTATTTGTCCTTCAAGTCCTCAGATTGTAATACATAATATTTCTTAGCAGCACACAAAGCAATCTAAAGCCATAAAACTTATGTAACTCCTTAAATATTGAAGACAAAGTACTTTTTTACATTTCCATGCACAAGCATATTAAAGTTAACCTCAAAAGTTTAAGTGGGTTATTTTTCTTAAGGATTAGAATCAAAGGAGCACAGTAAAAATGGTATTAGAGTGGCAATTATTGTTTGCACAGGCCCACCAAAATATGAGGGACATGGAAAGGAAATGCCTTGGCCTAAATACAAGGAGACCCTACCCTTGAAGTTTCATGGCATAATACCAACTCTAGGCCCCAGGCATACTAGTTTGTCCAATCCAAGTCATTGTCTGTAGTGCCAATATACTTTTATTTTTCACACAGAAACACAAATATGAAAGGGGTCAAGTTGTCTAGGTTGCATTGGGCAAAAAAAAGGAACTAAATATCCAAGCTAGAGTCAACAATAAAATTGAGAGGTCCAAATTCTATCTAAACTTTAGATAGACCTGTTACTCGGCAGGCTGTGAGGCAAAGGAGAGTATTGTTTGGGATATATTTTGGGAACATGGTGGAGAAAGGTCAACACTGGTGGTGGGATTGGCCCTGATTCATTTTATCTCTGAAACTATGAAGAACTTTGTAAATCACAATGGTCTCAATAACATAAAATAAATCTAAAATTAAAAAAAAATAGTGTGTTAATTTTAGGAGGACTCTTTAAAAAGTTTATCTTGAAATTTAAATGACATAATTCTCCATCTCAAATTTATTTACAAATATTTGTACAATTAAAGATAAAATTTAGTTTGGTTTAGTTTGTTTCTGTTTTTTAGAAACCAATGATACTGTATTAGTTCAAATTGCCCTAACAGAGCACTCTAGGTTGGATTATAAACAACTTAAATTTATTTCCCACAGCACAGGAAGTTGCCAGTCTGACGATGTTGGAATTCGAGCATCATAGCAAGTAGGCAAAATAACACCACCATTGCTTTGCCTTCACATGTGTAGATTAGGGAGAAGTTGGCTTTCTTGAAATGATTGCCTGCTTGCTTTTGTTTGTTTGTTTTTGTTTGGTTTAGTTTGGTTTTTGGGCCACACCCGGTGACTCTCAGGGGTTATTCCTGGCTATAAACTCAGAAATTGCTCTTTGCTTGGGGGACCATATCAGATGCCAGGATTTGAACCACGGCCAATCCTAGGTTAGTGCCTGCAAGGCAGATCCATTACCGCTTGCACCACCCTTGCTGTTTGGGAAAAATATAAAACCGTTCTTTCAGAGAAAATTCTGTTTTTTAAACATTATAGGTGTCGGAGTGATAGCAGAGCAATAATGCATTTGCCTTGCATGCGGACAACACGGGACTGACCCTTGTTCGAATCCCGGCATCCCATATGGTCCCCCTGAGCCTGCCAGGAGTGACTTCTGAGCACAGAGCCAGGGGTATCTCTTGAGCACTGCCAGATGAGACCCCCAACCCAAAAATAAATTAATTAAATAAATAAGGGGCCAGAACAGTGGCTAAAGTGGTAAGACATCTGCCTTGTCCAAATTAGCCTAAGACAAACCATGGTTCGATCCCCCGGTGTCCCATATGGTCCCCCAAGTCAGGAGCAATTTCTGAGCTCATAGCCAGGAGTAACCCCTGAGGGTCAAGGGGTGTGGCCTCAAAAACAAAAAAAAACAATAAACAAACGTTTTGTTGCCATTCATGGTAATATGAGTATTAATTTTCTGACTCAGATTTTGGTTGGTTCCCTCACTAGTTTTTGACTTTTATTCTACTTTGAATCAACTTTTACATTTGCTTTTGATAGCCTATTTAATAGTCTGAATACCATCTAAATGCTGCTTCTTCCCTCAGAACTATGGCAGTGTCATAGTTCACAAGCCTGCAAGTCAAAACCAAGTGTCCTTTATGCATAAAATTATCTGTATCATCCAAATATTAAATTAAATATAAAATTAAATATATGCTTCACAGTTTTTATTTCTATAGAAAATTTGGATGCAAGTAGAGTTAAACTTGGAAAAGATTAAACACAGCTGCCCAGATGTCTTAATTATCACAAGACTTCATCAGTAAGCAGTTCTTTAGAAAATTGAGCTCTTTTGTTCAATTCCTGTAGCAAGGCCCACATCTATTTGTATAGGAAAATTCCATTCCACAGATAGAATGTGTGTAGAAATTAAAGAAAATGTTTATAGATATAGAATTTATTTTTCTGAATTCTTAAGAAGTAACCAGATTCAACTGTGTAATAGGAACAACTTATAGAAACAACTGTGTAGATAAATATACATTAGTTTACATCTCTTACCTGTTATGAAGACCCAAATTAATTTTTAAGCCAACATTAATCCAATTATTTCTGTTTATCTCCATCAGGATTTTACACTATGCCATTTAGTAAATATATATCAATAAATTATAATATTTGTTTATTTGAAATTCAGAATTCAGATTTAACCAAAACTTTAGTTCTAATTATAAAAATGATAAAATAGAGAAATCATCTGATATTGCCTGATTCTGTTGTCTATATTTTACATATTTTTAAATTTCTTTTCCAGGTTACTTTTGTATACTAAGGTTTACTAAATTTGAAATCTTAATGTGCTCCAATCAATACTTTGCAGGAGAACCAACTGGAGAATACTGTGATTTTAATAGAAACCTAAAACATTATTTAATATAAAAATCCACCTAATGGTATTATGTATTAAGTAAGCAGTGAAATTGTAATGTGTATATATTACAATAAACATATTAGTCTAGTTTGTAGTCACAAAGTTCTCAAGTCAGTTCCAAACTTTTTTCTAACATTTTTGAGTGATTTTTTTCAGACTAATGTACTAAGTTGAGCAAGAACCATAATAACTGAGAGCTCTGATTGCAACTCATATTTTGTGGAAATGCTCTATTGCATCAATGTGTATGCTCAATTGAGAATAATTTTGTGCTAACTATAAATTATGTACTGAAAGTCAACAGGGAATTCTACTTGATTGCAGAGGAGGAATGTGGAAAAGTACTGAATTTTAAGTATTAGACCACCCAGAACTTAAGGAGGGATTTTAGAAAACATAATCTACTCTAGCACAGGATTACCATAATACAATAGACAGAAACTTTAACTCTGAGAAGATGCTAATATTGAAGTTCACCATGTAACTTTTCACTTAACTTATTTCTAAGAAAAGCATATCATTCTATGGATTACTATTAAAAATTTAAAAATGAAGATTACTAAAATTTCAAAAAATATACCATAAAAATACTTAGATATACATGTATTCTGCTAGGTTCTTCTCACTTTTTATAAAGTTTTTAAGTTCTTGGTCTTACAATGCCCCATTGTGCAGTGCAGATGCTCTATTCATTGAAACAATTGTCTTTGTCACGAGGTGGCGCTGCTCACAGTTCTAAATGGGTTATTCTTTCTTAGGAAAAACAATTTGCACCATTTCAGAGAACATGCAAACTTTGTTTCTGGGTATTGGAAAGAAATATGGTATGATTGTGCAGAATAAATAACTTTCTAAACAAAAATGTTGAGTTTCAAGAAATAACAAAGTCAAAAATCAATCTTGAGAATAACAGCACATGAGAAACATCAGTAAGAGTGAAAATATAATTATAATGTAGTCTACCTAAATAAATCTAAATTTAGACAGACTAAATATGATATAGGCAAAATGAAAGGGAAAGATGAGAAATGAGTACTGACATTTCCATTTTGAGGATTGTGTAACTGCTTTTGAAAAAATTGTGTGGGGCATCAAAATTGCTGACAGGAAAAATTATTCCATCCTTTGTTTTCACTTTACTTAAGTATATTCAAAATTGAGATTAGAATCACATATATTATAAATACTTATATTTACAAACATAATGACTTGTCAGAAATATCCATCTCTGGTTTTGCAAATTGCATTCACAGTAAGTTTTAGCAAAAGAAATAACATTTTACCACCCAAATATCCTAAATGGCTTCCCACTGCAGTCAGAATTAAGTCCCATTTCTTAGAGTTACCATTAGTACTATATTGGAAACTGTTTTGTATGGATTTTCTGAGAAATAATGACTTATGACAGATGGAAAAAAATCAATGATGTCATTAAAATAAAATGTCTATAAAATACTGCATTTAACCATCAACATGGTGGAATTATCTTAACATTTCCTTAAGTTGCTTTTTCTTAGTTGTCCTTGCTTCATTTATTCATTTCACAGTGTTGCCTTTCAACACCAAACATGAGTCTTCATTCATGTTCTTCTCCCCATCTGGACAGTTATCTGTATATCCTACATCTATTTCTAAATGCCTATCATTATCCTCTGTGTGGTTTCTTTTCATACTTCCAATTAAAACATTAGAGGTATATCTCCTAGGGCTATCCTATGTATTGTTGCACTTATTTTTTCTTTATGTCTTTTATATTTAGTAGGTTCTATACAAAATAATATATACTCATGTTAGAAAGCATATGATGGGCAAGTCTAGTGAGCCACACTGCACATTAGCCTATGTTAGATCTAGGACACCCTATTCTAAATAAAACAACTGAGCTTTATTTAATCCAGAGCTTCTAAAAATTTCCTTTCAGAATGGAAGGTTCTTTAGATAACTTCTCTATCTGAGTTCTTCTGTATTTCATAGAAAAGGAAAGTGGTTTCTGCTATAAAATTAGATGTCAAAAAGTCAGGCCATGTTTGATGGACACAATTTTGACAGCAAATTTATTTCCATGCAGTGGTTGATCCCATTTCTACCATTATTTTTTATTACTTCTTCTATATTATCTGAGAATTGTTTTGCCAATATTTATTCCAGCATTTTTATATTGAAGAATACATATTATTTTACTCTTCAAATTATTCAATGGATACATGCTGCCTAATTTTTCTTAATTTCATAACAAAACTTTCTTTTAGTGTTTAACACTCATTTCAATTTTAACTATTAGAGGGAAGGTTTTTGTTATTTCTTCTTGGAATAACTAAAAGTTAGTTATCCTAACTAATCTCTAGAATTGTCATATCCCAATTAGGGATATATAACTCATTTTTTTAAGGTATTCACTCTCCTCTCTCTTTGTCTTATCTTCCAAATAAAACCATTCACTTTGTTAAAAATAGCAAAAATTCTACAAACCAAAAAGAACTAGACACAAGAGGATATAAACGCAAAGATATTCTCAAAAAATCTTTACAAGTCTAGAAGAGATCTACATAAATATTAACAATTGTCATGGTTGGAATGTGATACTTTGTATAGAAATAAAGGCTTGTGATGGGGGTTAAGGCAATGCTTTTCAAAAATTGGCAATATGTGGGTTAGATGGAAAAGAAAAAACTGGTCTGCTATATGGAGTAAAAAAGAACAGTCTAAGCCCTAACAGTCATGATGTTTCCAACAGTGAATGTTTCACCTTCACAAACTGTTGCTGCCCTTTTATATGAACTGTCAGTTGTCACAGAGAAGGTTTCTGTGACAATCACAAACCATGTTTACTTTGCTTCTTAAAATACCAAGTTCATATTGTGTATAAAATGCTATTATTTTTAATTTTTATTAAAACACTGTTTACAAAGTTTGTTATAATAAAGTTGTTTCATCCATACAAAGTTTAAACACCAATCCAGTTACCAATGTCCCCCTCTCTCCACTAATGTACCCAGTTTGCAACTTACCCCTAGACTTCCCCCATAGTGGGCACAAAACAAATTTGTTTCATATTGCTTGCTTCAAAAAAACTTAAAGGAATGAAAATAAAATTTATCAAAAAATAAATCAATAAATCAATTTGTGATGATTGACTATGATTTTACCCTATGTAAATAAAAATTCAATATTTAATAACAATATAGTATAATGCCTAACCTCATTTAGATAATATGTTTTCATGCCATTTTAGTAGATGTTTCCTATTTAAAGTTCATCATCATAAAAGGAAGACATTGTATTTGGGTTATTGTTGTACCTTAGAAAATATGATTTGGCTACCAGTATTTATTTGTAGAGTATTAGAAGCATCAGAAAAAATAGGTAAATTGCTCATAGTGGTTTGGGTCTGTCTAAAAGAGGAAAATATATTGGAAAAATAGTTTTTGAAATTTCATACTGAAAAGTCAGAATTTTATTCTATTCCTTACAGGACATGATTTAAGTTCTTTGAAAAAAATAAAATTTGACCAAGTGTTATATTAAAGACTTCATGCTTTTTTTCTAATGTATTCACTAATGAATTGCTAGATTTCTACTGACAGAACATACTTAACAGCTAGATATATAAATTATATCTATATGTACATGTGTCTCGTGAGTGTAATGGATGAATGACTTTATTAGCACTATAGCTATAATAAAGTTACTAACAGTATGATCACTAAATATTATTCTCTTTTGCAGGGCTGCCCCCAAGTGTTGCCCAAAATGTGGTGGGGTTTCACTCCCACCTCTTTTTAGCTAATAGAATGAGCAACTCTATGCAAGCAACTGATACTAATATGGCACTGTGATGACAAAGAATTCCCAGGTTACTAACTCTGGGGTCTTTGGGAGCCTCCAGGACTGCACCTAGGATGAGGAGGAACTGAGTAGTAAATGCCAGGATTCATCAAGGCATGTATGTCCCTTACACAACACTATGTACCTAACTCCAACAATTACTCTCTTAATTTAATTTAGAGACAGTTCAATATAATATAGTTTAAGATAATCTGTATATTTAGAATAACTTACCTGAGAAAAAACTAATTCTCAATAAAATAAAATAAAAATCTAATTCTCAATCATCCTTATCTCCCTTGAACTAACCTGCATTGTTATGTTAGTGTAAAATATTGACAAGTGTTAAGAAGTATTATTATCAAGTATCAACTAAAAATGTTTCATACTGGGGTCAAATTAGAGATAATACAGACGTGATCGTGCTTGCTTTTCACAAGCAAGATCGCCATCAAGAGTGACCCTTCAGCACAAAGCAAGGAATAAGCCCAGAACAAAGCCAGGAATAGTCAGAAACCAAATATGAGAGAGAAACTACTTTAGAGCTGTGCAGTCTGACACAGAAGCCATTTGCTTTTTTTGTCCAACTAATTTGAGGTATTTTTTAAATTTAATTATTTACTCCCACATCTTAAGTTGTTCCTTTCATGCAGCAGTTTTATCTAACCCCTGTACATAGAGGTAATAGCTAAAACAAAAAAGGGCAAAATGTTTCTCACTCTAGCTTCTATTTGTATTACTCTATAGTTTTTAGAAATCCCTTTTTTCTCTGATGTCATACTTGATTCTGAGAATGAGCTGTTCAGGTAGTGGTCCAAGAATGATTGTGATTGCCAGTGGGTGAGTGGGATGAGAGCAGTTTTGCTCACTCATCATCTTCACGTTGGTAGCACCTGGACTGAAATAGAAGAATTTGACTCAACTACAGACACCTTTAGCTGCATGAGATATTTTCTAAAAATACCTCTTAATCATGAGTTCTGAAGAAAAAAAAAAAAGCACACCTTAAAAAGATGTTAAAATAAATGACAAAAAGGTGTGGTGAATTTTTCTTATTCCTGTAATCATGCCACCTAGGATTCTCTGTGACATTTTTTAGCAATGTATGGCTGAACTACGTGAAGAGATATTATAAGAGAAATATCTGCATTTTTATTAAATTAAAACCATACGTAGATAGGTAGATAATCATCAACAAATAATATAGACCTAAAGCTTAAAATGCTCTAGTAATCTCATGCAAGGATAATTATCTGATTGGTTACACGGAGTGCCTAATTTCTAGTAAGGACAGCAGCAGCTTCCTAGCAACATCCTAACAGCCAGTATTTCACAGTAACACAGGCTTTCAAACAGCACTTCTATTCATGTTTCTCCACCTTGCTTCTGTTTACACATACAGGCAAATGAAAGGCAGTAAAATGGAAAGGGTCTAGATGAGGATACTTTTCATAATGTAGATTAACTGGAGAAATACATTGAACAAATAAAACAGATCATAAAACATTCTGCCTAAAACCCCAAACTGTAAGTCACATAAAAAGTATGGTCTGGAGTATAATATTTAACTCATAAAATTTCAATTTGCATAAGTGGATGTTGTTACTGGTTACACATAAAGACAAAAAGAGTAAGTTTCCATAGGAATTGCCTTTCACTACCCCTCAATCATTTTACAGGTGGCCTAAGTGAGCAATAATGTAGGCTGTTTCCAGGTATACATTTGGGAAGCCTAACTCCAGCTGCAGAACCATGCCCTTAAAGTAATATTCCATGCATATTATGTTTGATAAAGCAAGACAAAATGTTATAAAGCAAGGTAAGATTGGTAGGCACTATAAATATAAATAACTGTTAGAGCAACAAGCAGATTTTAGGAACAGATCTTATTACTTTGGGGATAGCCATTATTTTATTATTCCTTGCCATTGAAAAGTTGCTTAATAAAATTAAATCTTCTGGATTCTTTTCTGAGATTACTCAGTTAGCTGCTGCCTCTCCTTTCCATCTCCTTTCCATTCGATTCTCCCTTTTTCTAATCTAAATACAGTTACTTACTTGTATTAGGTTGGGTATTTTATTATATTTCATTAATTTCAAAATAGATTATGTCAGGAAATAATAAGATTGACTAAATAAATTTCAGGAAAATTGAGAGAATAAAGCCCCTTTACCAACAACTGTCCTAACATCACAATTATTCATAGATATTTATAACAGAATATATTACTTTGGACATATTATCTTGTTATTTTAAAATATACTTTAACTTATTATTTAGGCATTCATCTTTCTTTTAGTTATATTTACTCACATTCATAATTTCACATAATTGTTGAAATTCATAGGTAGAGTAGCCAAATAGCACTCTAAACAAAGATATTTAAAGGGAAGACCATTGTTAATTATATAATACACACATATATATTTAAAATATATATACATATATATATAACTTGGCTTAGTAAGTATATTCAAAAGTAGCACTTAGAAAATGTTAATATTTTTGTCATTAAGTCATATCATAAAAGAATAGTACAGTCTATATACATTTATTGACCATCATGGAGTATAATTATTGGTTAGAAATAGTACTGAGTTCAACTGACACCTTTGTCTGAATTCTACAGACTATCATGGCATAATTTTCTTAGAGAAACATACTATTTATTTATATATAGTTCGAGAACCAAGCATGTTAAAATGATTTTTGTTTTGTTTTGGGGACATAACCAACATAATATAGAATTACTTCTGGCTCTGTGCTCAAAAATCAATCCTGGAAGAATTGGGGTACCATATGGGATGCTAAGAATCTAACCACAATCAGCTATGTGCAAGGCAAACACCCTACCTGCTGCGCTATTGCTCCAGGACCTGAAAAATTTTAAATTAAGTCTCAAGATGTATGACATGGTTTCCAGTTTTCAGGTGTGGTATATTTTCTCCAATGAATTAGCCTACTCAATATAAGTACCTTCTCTCCTTTTGGTGTATATATCATGAAAAATATAGAGAATTTTAAAAATTGTTTTGAAGACTTGGTTCAAAACTCAATATTCTCTCTTATTAGTAGAACGAGTACTTTTATTAAAAGACTACTTTTATGTTTCTTTTTAGAATGCTATTGAAGAGCAAAATATAGAAATACAATATAAATATGACTATGTATTTTCCTGATTTCACTTGTGGTATCTCTGTATTGGTCAATAATTATAGAATTAATTTAATATCTACATAAACTAAAACCATATTTTGAGAATGAAAAAATGAATAAACTGGGGCCAGAGCAGGGGCACAAGTGGAAGGGCGTTTTCCTTGCATACACTGACCTAAGATGGACCTTGGTTCAATCCTCCGGCATCCCATATGGTCCCCCAATCAGGAATGATTTCTGAGAGCATAGGCAGGAGTAATCCCTGAGCATCACAGGGTGTGGCTCCATAAAAAGAAAAAAAAAGAAAATGAATGAACTTATGAGAAATACATAATAATTTGGCAAGTAATATGTTACATATATTATTAATGGGGAAGAGAAATAGTACGGAAATAAAATGTTTGCCTTATACATGGCAAACTCTACTTTGGTCCTCTTAGTACAACTGTAATAATGCCTAAACACAGAGCCAAGAGTACAGGTACTGAGCACCATCAGGTAATACTTCCAAATCAATATAGATATATGTATTATGATAAATATTATTTATGAATCTTCAATGTGGCATAGGCACATAAGCTAAAAATGATAAAGATCATAAAAAAGGATTGAAACATGGCAACCACCAGCATTCATAGAAAACCAGAGGGAGACAATTACATAGAATGTGTTAGAGTTAGAGTTATTAATAGAGATAGAATCAAATACTGAGAACTAAGAATTTTTGTTAGTTTGTATCTTTTCAGAAAAATTATAGAGATAAATTCACAAAATTTCTGCATATATAACTATAAACAATATACATTTAACCTCCAACTTTGCTGTTTCTTCCTCTGACCTCTCTTTTTTACATCAGGAAACAGAGATGGACATTATAATGATAATACAGTGAGTAGTTTATACTCCATTCTTTATACTCCACAGATGTTTGTTCAATCTCTGGCATCACATATGGTTGCTGATCTTGAGAGAGACAGACAGACAGAAGACAAAAAGACAGACATAGAATCAGAGACAGAAAGAAATAGAAAAACACAAGCCAAACATAATCTGAAGAAGGCAATATTGCTTGGGGGTGTGAGAGGGGGAGACCTGCCTTGCATCTACAGAATGTCAGCTTCGTTCTTAGGAAGATTCCTGACATGGTTTAAAATAGCTAAATCTGCATTAATGGTCAAAAACTATTGTATTTTTGGTGTAGTTCCATTTTTTGTTTTTTGTACAATTGGCATCCATGTCTATATATACTATCTTATTATTTGCTTTGTTAGGAGTCCAACTATTTTTAGTGCTTTATTATCCCTTTCTGATTAATGAATTATTTCTACTATTACATTTTAAATTCTTTTATTAGATCCTTAGTTGTTTACTGTGTTTATTACTTAAGTAATTGCTTTAAAGTGATTACAATATTACATCTTCATTCCCCGCCCATGCTCATCATTGTTAACATTGTTAACATCATTGTTAACACTATCACTTTTAAATATATTAATTAAACTTTCATATATATTCAAAAACCCAAAGTGCATAGTTGTTACTTTTATTTTTTAATGTTAATCTGGCCACAAATTATAGATAAACTATTTTATACTTACATAGACTATTCTACTTTACTCCCTTGCAGAGTCAAGCTTAAATAAAGAATTAAGAAATTCTTATAATTATGGGTCAATATGTTGTTTTTGAATATATTTAAGTTTTTATTTGTCAAAAAATTTTATTTTTCATGTGTCTAAGCAACACTGACTACCCCATGATCTGTTGTCTCTACCAAGGAGTTTTATTTAACTTTTGTTTCACATGCCTTTGTTTACCCTACCTGCTCTTGATATATTTGAAGTCCCTCTCTTCAGTAAGAACCTACAGATTAGGAACTTGATGTCTGTCTCTGAAGCTAGAGCACAAATGTACTCAAACTCTGTAAATAGTAATAACTTCATAAAGGAGAACTAGAAAAAAAATGAAAAGTTCTAACTTTTAAGCAAGGGCTCATTATAATCACTTACACTGAGCATGCAATTCTGAAGAGCTCTAATTCTTTTTAATAATGCAGAGATTCCTTGTATGGGTGACCCAACCCTCTAGTTTTCTGACTCAGACTAAATTAGTCTGAGCCATAGCACACATCTCTGTCCAGCCAGAAATTTAATTTCTTTTAGACATTTTGTACTTGGTACTTTTAATAAGTTCATGATTTGTTTTGTGTGTGAAGTATTTTTGTTGCTCTGACTAAAATATATTCTGTTTAGACATGCCCATGTCAATTAGGTGAAAATTTCCCAAGATTGGTTTTATTGAATCTATTACTGTACTAATTCTATTATTGGAAATGTTGGACTAACCAAAAACACCATAGAGCATTTTATTCATTGTGACAGATTTTATTGAAATTCAATGATATTGAAATAAATTATCATTCCCTACAGACATTTTAACTATTCATTTTTCTTGTTGAAGAGAACATTTTCCAAGCAGTTCAAAGATAAAGTATTTATGAATTTGTCACCAATGCATGCCAGCCCTTAAATAACTAAATTTATTTATAACATTTAATAATAAAATTTATATTATGCATTAATTTTTGTTTAAGGAGTTGTTTTTGATAACTAAGTAAAACTAGCAAAAGTCTATATTTTTACTTAGAGACCATTATTATTTCCTGCTATTAACTTAAAAATTCACTATTTATTTAATCAAAGAGCATCCATTTTTTCTCTATGTTCTTTTAAGATTACTTCTATATGAATCATTCAAATTCATTTCCACATACAAATATGAGAATACTGTTTTTAACTGAATGTATCTTACAGCTGAATAAACAAAGTAATATTTCTAATTTCTTACTAAATTCAAGAAACGTTAGCAATCTTAATGCAAACAAGTTTCTGTTCAGTCAACTTTCTTGGTTTCTTGTTGCTGAGGCCACACTAGGTATGTGTCATGAGTTTGAGTCCTAATACAAGATAAAAGAAAATCTTAATTATTAAACTTTTTCCCCCTCCATCTAAATAGTGTTTTTGTTCTTTCAGAAAATCTTTTTATTTTCTTTTGGTTTGGGGGCCACACGCTGTGACGCTCAGGGGTTACTTCTGTCTTGGGGGACCATATAGGACGCCGGGGGATCGAATCACTGTCTGTCTTAGTCTAGTGTGGGTAAGGCAGAAGGCTTACCGCTTGTGCCATTGCTCCAGCCCCCAATTATTAAACTTATTTTGGCTACACCCATTTGATGCGGGGAGGGGGGTTACTCCTGGCTATGCATTCAGAAATTGCTCCTGGCTTGGGGGGACCATAGGAGACACCAGGGGATCAAACAGCGATTCATCCTAGGCAAATACTTGCAAAAGCAGGCGCCTTACTCCTAGTGCCACCACTCCAACCGCCCCAATTATTAAACTTTTAATTTCTTTTCTTCTTTTCCTTTTTCTTTACTCCTTTTTTATTTTGCATTGGATGGCATTTAGAGACTAGATTTAAAGTCAAAATGGATATCAAATCTTGGACTCCTATTTATTTAGGTAGATAACAAATAAATATTTATTTATTTCGTAGAGTACAAGGCAAATGCCTTACCCTGTGTGCTTGGCTCTGGCCCCTAATCAACTTTCTTACTGAATAAAATTTTCTTAGTCTTCATAAGTATTTTCTTGGATCTTTTCCAGTTAATATTATTAAAATATGAAATAAGAAAAAATATAATTTAATGGGCCATAATTTTTCTTTTTAAATGACTTATCTATTTTATGTTACTTGATAGAGCCTGCTTTATTAGATATTGAACATTTTTCTCAGTATATCTCACTCAGGATCATCAAAAACTGTTCCCCAAAGACCTGATAATTTTTAAACTGCAGTGTGAATGAGGAGTTCATAGCAGGCTCCTCCCAAGAGCTTTTTTTAAGTTCTATTAAAAACTGATAAAAGTACTTAGACATGCATATTTACTTATAAACATTAAGTTTATAAGGAATTTATAAGAACAGTTTTAGTATCATATCCCTGTATTAAAGATTTAAAAAACTGACAGAGGGACCAGGGAGATAGTACAACACCAGGGAGTTGGCTTTACATATAGCAGACAGACCCTTGTTATATTTCCAGCACTCTAAATGGCTTCTCCAAACCTAACACACACACACACACACACACACACACACACAAACACACACACAAGAAAAGAATAGAAAATAAAAAGAAAAGGAAAGTTAGAAAGATAGCTCAAAATGCTGGGCATATGCTAAAGTGTTAGGCTATGCTAACCCATAATTTGATGCCCATTGTGACTTTAAAAGTAGTCTCCAAATGCCATCAGAGTATAGTGCAAAATAAATAAATGAAAGAAAAGTAAAGAAGAAGAAAGAAAAGGAGAGAGAGAAACTAAAGGTTTAATAATTATGATTTTCTTTTATCTGGTGCTATCTCATGGCCTCACACATGTGAGACATATATTCTACCACTAAGACAAATAACCAGCCTAAGAATTAAAAAATACCAAGGAAATATACAAGCACATATCAAGAATTCATCAATAATATCTGATCCTAAATTTGCTCCCTCAATTATTATGCAATGTAGCCACTTTAAACTTACCCTGAACTGTCTTAAAAACAAAGCAAAACAAAACAGAAAGCTGTGTATAACAAAAGATAATTGGGACTGGATACTTTGACAGTGCATAATTCCAAAAGTTGTATTTATATAATAAAACCACAATTTAAAAAACTTTTCTCTTTAAAGAAAAACTTTTTCAGGTATTTTTTCTCCTCTTTGAATAAATATATTTGCAAAAATTTTAATGACACTTTTTCTGAAGCAAAGATTTTCTTTTTCAAGAACTCCAATATAAATAAATAAATAAATAGGTAAAAGAACTCTAATATATTTTATTTGATTCTAGATCGTATCAACTTCTCATTTGTTCCAGAAAAATATTGCTAATTTAATACATTTCATAATTTTTAACATTATATTAGTAGTGAATAGTTTACAGCAAATATAAAATTATTAAAATCTGGTGAATTTTTTCTTTCAGATATAATTAATCATACCTTTCATTATGTAGAAATCCAATTTGCTTTTGCTTTTTATCTTCATCTCTTTAAGTTTGAGATATGTTTAATTTCAGTAGTTTGAGATTTGCTCATTCTGATAGGGATGAACTCTTACTTCCTTATAGACCTAATGTTATGGAGAGATTTCTGTTTGACATATGCACAGAGGAGAATATTATTTGGAAGAATTTTTGAACAGGATTCAAGCAGCAGAGTTGAGATGGATGAAAATTAAGAGAGTCCTGTAAGAAAAACACGGGAATATGGTAGATACATAGAAAGATAGATAGATGATAGATAGATAGATAGATAGATAGATGATAGATAGATAGATAGATAGATAGATAGATAGATAGATAGATAGATAGATAGATAGATAGATATAGGCCTATAGTAGATAGGCCTCTAGTTATAATGGGTACTGCTACCAGATTCATATTATAAATAGTATACACATTTTCTTCTCATCCTCATGTCACTATCAAGTTATAATTCCAGGATAGGGCATCTGGTTGTCTGACTTAGGGTTCCTTAGCTGCCTGATGGTTTTATTGAAGTAGGAGAAAAGGTGAGGTCTGTCTTTCATAATGAGAATGAGGGTCCTGTCATCTTCTTCAAGATAGTACTAGACAAAACAGAAAAGTTTCCTCAAAGAGAATTGAGATTACTAGACAAGGAGTTGAGGGCCAAAACTTCCTGGAAGAGAGAGAAACTTTGCATAATTACTTCAGTTTATCGGGGTCATGTCTGATATATCTGCTACACAAAAATTGGTTATATCATTCTCATAAAAGCAATTCATTCACAACCTTCCTGCTTCAGTGAATAATGATCCTTAGCATAGGCAACATGCTTAGGGCTTAATATCAAATACAGTGTCTACTTTCCATCAATGACCCTTGCTAGTTAAATGGGGCAAAATATTCTTTGCTATTTCCCAATGAAGGGAAATTTGCGTACCCTACTTTGCAATATATAAAGGCATAAGTATTTATCCCACGAAAAGAATCCATTTTTATCCTTTCTAGATACATAATGCTATGCTTTTAGTCATTTTATCCTTTACTCACCCAAATGCTATTGAGAATTCCAAAATGTTTTTATGTGGTTTCTATTATTCTGCTATTTACCATGTTAGAAAATAAAATACAATTTACATTTTATAACAAGAAATACAAACACACATTTTATTATGCCAGATAATGGTACTACCTGTTAGATGGTTGGTATAAAGTATAATGTTCTTATGGATTTCTATATAAATAACATATAACTTTTATTACCAGCAAAATTTTACAAGATGTTCAGATTTCCAGAAACATTCTTCATTTACTTGAACAGTTTATTTTTAATGCACAAAGTTAAGTTACTTTTTTATTTTATACTATTTTTGGTTCTGTGATGCTCAAAGACAATCCCTGACCTATGTTTAGGGGACTATGAGGTGTCTGGCATTAAACCTGGGGTTCCTGCATGAAAAAGACTTTTACTTCTAACTTCCCCCACACTCTCACTGTCAAAATCATCTGGCAATTCTTTTAGGATGGAGATCAAAGTACAAAGAAATAGAAGTATACTACCTCAAAATATTGTAAAATTGGGGCCGGGGTGGTGGCACTAGTGGTAGGGAATTTGCCTTGCACACACTAACCTAGGACAGACTGCGGTCTGATCCCCTGGTGTCCCATATAGTCCCCCAAGCCAGGAGCAATTTCTGAGTGCATAGTCAAAAATAATCGATGAGCATCACTGGGTATGGCCGAAAAACAAAAAAAAATTTTTTTTAATTATCACAGGTGTTCTTTGCATGACTGAAACCCAACTGCAATTATATTTGTAATCAAGCTCTTTAAATAAAGATATACAATAATAAATAAATAAATAAAAATTAAACCTAAAAAAAAAACCAAAATAAAAGAAAGAAATCACTCCTGGCAGGCTGGAGGACCATATGGGATGCCCGGAATCAAATCTATCCAGTTCGAACCCTCCCCGGTCGCTCACATGCAAGGCCAATGCCCTAAGACTGCGCTATCATTTTAATATTGAAGTGAGGCCTCCTGTCTCTGAGGTCTTAGTTGATCCATTTTCATGGAAACCTCTTCCCTTCCCTACCTAAAAATAAATAAATAAATAAATAAAAAATAAATGATCATAGTGTACATTCAACTTACTCTTGATAAAGTCACCAATAAAGAAACATTATCAATAAGTACTATTTGTCAATATGTATATATATATGTGTATATATATATATATATTGGAACTTTTTCTATGTTATATATGTACCCAATATAATGATAAATTAGGTGTTGGTTTACTGATAAATTTCTTCCTCACAAGCTTGCAAATCATTTTATTTAATTACTAATGATTTCAAATAAAAATGTGATAAATATTTTAGATTTAACAATATTGAAAATATACAATTATTGATACTAGTAAAATTTCAGTGAAAGAAATATTTATTTCTGCTCGTGTTTTAAGAACTGATATTTGCATATTTCACACAGTTAGTGGCATTGATATTTACCTTGGGGAATAAATGAACATATAGCTAACATTATTGTAGCAGAGCCAGGGGAAATACATGCCAGTGACTGCAAGAGATTATTATAATGGTATGGAATATTGAGACACATGTAAGACTCACTTAGAGCTTTTCTATTTAACAGACTTACTAAATTACTACAAAAGTAGGAATTCAGGTGTGAGTATAAGAGGATATAGATGATAAAGAAATATCATTTTGAGACGTTTGATTCATAGGTTTAATTTGACACAGAAAATGTAATTCCCTGGAGAATATTTTCTGGCTGTTATATTTTTTTCATGAAGGAGTAGAGGTGAATGTTTTGTAGTACATTCTCCAAAAATGTATAAAGGAAGTGTCTTTTCTTGAGTTTCTCTCCTCCATGTTTTTTTTCTTAAAAACTGTTAATTGTGTAATTTCTTAGCTATCTACTTATTATTTTGATTGATAAGAGGCTTTCTAAATTAATTCAGAAAACCATTTGTAAGCTTTGAAATATATCATTAGGATTAGACTTTTGTTTTCTCCTTGGTACACATACATTTAAAAATATTGTAAAACAGAATTTGAATTTTGTGGGGTCCTTAAGCCTCTATTATTCTCCTGTAATATAGTATTATAAATATTGATTTTTTTTTTTGGTTTTGGGGTCACATCTGGCAGCGCAGAGGGGTCACTCCTGGCTCTACGCTCAGAAATTGCTCCTGACAGGCGGACCATATCGCGGATGCTGGGATTCTAACCACCTTCCTTCTGCATGCAAGGCAAATGCACTACATCCATACTATCTCCCTGGCCCCAGTATTATAAATTTTTGATAGAATGCTCTGAACAGAGACTTTATTTTACAAAATATTTACTGAAAATTAGAAATATAATAGATTTGCCAATACTACTACTTAAAAATTAGATATAATGCTCTATAAAATTATCATTAGTTGCTTATTTCCTTTCATTAGTGAGAGTATAAATATGTGATTTAATAAAATATTTAAATCTTAACACTTATTTTATTGTACATTAATATATTTTATTATCATTGAAAATCATTATCAATGTATTTCTCATGAAAATGTGTAGATGTCCAGGTATATATCAAGATATGCACATATCTAAATATGTAAAAAACTATTAGCCCTACATCATTTTTTCTTGTGAACCTTTGGAGGCTTAGTTCCTTATCTCTAGCTATGAAATTTGTATTCTGCAAATAACCTCTATAAGATGCATACCTAGTATGGTGTTTATTTTGTTTTGATTAACAAATAAATTGTACTGTTTTGTTCTCACTAAGTACCATACTCATTGAGCAAAATATTTAAGAAAAAGTAAATCTTTATGTTTTTCCCACAAATATATTTTATTTCTTCTTGGAAGACAAACATACAAAAATAATTCTAGATATGAAACATAATGTAATAATTTTCTTTAAAAGTTTGAAGAACCTTAAAAATCTCTGAGAGTAGTAGACCTCCAGGATATTTAAATCATCTTTGCATAGTCAATAATTTTGTACTACATTTCTCCATTCAATGCAGCTTACAGAAATATATGAGGCCAGGAATTTTAAATACTCATTTTATTCTTTTATTCTGTGTTTTTGTTGTTATTTGTTTGGTTGGTTTTTGTTGATCTGTTTGTTTGTTTTTTGAAATTTTTTGTTTTGGTTTTTGGATCACACCCGGCATCATTCAGGGGTTACTCCTGGCTCTACACTCAGAAATCGCTCCTGCCAGGCTCAGGGGACCATATAGGATGCCGGGATTCGAACCACCGTCTTTCTGCATGCAAGTTTTGAGGCCATCTCCTTCGGTGCTCGGAGCTTACTCCTGCCATTGTGTCTAGGGAAACAGATGACTGGGAAGTAATTTATCCCCTGAGTGATCTATCTATTCTCTAGACATCCATAGTTTATGTATATGGCCCTGCGGATTGAATCTTACACATGCAAGGCATACATTCTACAGCTGAACTGGCATTTCAGCTCTCTAAACATTTTAATCTTGGAAGTGCACATATTTGTGATATTCTAAAACATATAAATTTTGACACGTGTTGCATCTGATCTTGCATCATTTGTTGGTAGTGGTAACTACACTGAGATCTGTTTTTCAAGAAGGGCTACTTTAAACTTTTTGAATTTAGGTAGAGTTAAGAAGTACTCTGTTGCCTTTTGGTATTTGTAAATTGAGCAGACCTCCTTTGACTTTGGTTATTTGAAAGACAATACCTGTCCCTGCATCAAGGAAGAGATATCCTTTTAAATTAAGGCTATTCTAAGATACTGAAATAGCCTCACATTTTTTACTTTTAGTCTCCTGTTATGGAAATTATTCACTTCTTGCATTCTTATGCTATTTAAAGGTAAATACAAAGTTGAAGGGTTTTTTCATCATCTTTAAATAATAAATTGTTAAAAAAA
>PVKC010015640.1:0-21313 GCA_004027635.1 Crocidura indochinensis
GCAGGCACCTTACCTCCAGCGCCACCGCCCGGCCCCTCAGGCCTTACTTTCAACACTGCTCAGGGATCACTCATAGCAGAATCTGGGAAACCATATTGATGCCAGAAATTGACCCTGGTCAGTTGAATGCAAGGCAAATTGTCTTACCTTCTGGACTTAAACCATGGCTACTATAGGTCCACATAACTGAATATGGAGGGGTATGAAACACTTGTCTTAAGATAAATTTGTGAGTTACTATTGGTAAGAATTTTTTATTTATAGACCAATTTTGTATTCTTGGTTGCATAAAAATTACTCCTCCGAAAGTGTGTTGCAGGGGCTGGAGCGATAGCATAGCTATAGAGCATTTGCTTTGCATGCAACCCATCCAGGACGGACCAGGTTCAATCCAGAGAGATAGCACAGCAGCATTTGCCTTGCAAGCTCCTAGCATGCCAGGAGCAATTTCTGAGCGTAGAGCCAGGAGTAACCCCTGAACCGCTACCAGGTGTGGCCCAAAAACAAAATAGTGTTACAAATGGAAGAAGTTTGCCCTGACTTGGAGGATTAGTGAATAATTTTTTCTCTTTTTTTTTGTTTGTTTCCTTTTGGGTCAGATCCAGCAGTGCTCAGGGATTATTCCTGGCTCTACGCTCAGAAATCGCTCCTGGCAGGCTCGGGGGGACCATATGGGATGCTGGGATTTGAACTACCATCCTTACCTCCATGCTATCTCTCTGACCCAATTTTTTTCTTTCTTTTTTTTTAAGGGGGGGGTTGATTTGGGTCACACCCGGCAGTACTCAGGGGTTCTTCCTGGCTTTACACTCAGAAATCTCTCCTGGCAGGCACATGGGACCATAGGGGATGCCGAGATTTGAACCAATGACCTTCTGCATGAAAGGCAAACACCCTACCTCCATGCTTTCTCTCCGGTCCCCAATTTTTTTCTTTCTTGATGTTCTTTCATTTCAGAAGGATCCTTGATGATGTGCTTATTTTTCTAATTTCTTAGTTCTGAGGACATTTTTTTTGTTTTGTTTTGTTTTTTGGGTCACACCCAGCAGTGCTCAGGGGTTACTCCTGGCTCCATGCTCAGAAATTGCTCCTGCCAGACACGGGGGACCATATGGGGCACTGGGATTCGAACCGATGACCTTTTACATGAAAGGCAAACGCCTTACCTCCATGCTATCTCCCGGGCCCCTGAGGACATTTTTTTATTTATTTATTTTTAGTGTTTTTGGGCCACACCTGTTGATACTGAGGGGTTACTCCTGGCTATGTGCTCAGAAATTGCTCCTGCCTTGGGGGGGTCATTTGGGACACTGGGGATCCAACCAAGGTCCATCCTGGGTCAGCTGTATGCAAGGCAAATGCCCTATTGTTGCGCTACCACTCTGGCTTCCATTTTTGTTTTTTTTTTTTGTTTTGTTTTGTTTTTTGGGCCACACCCGGTGACACTCAGGGGTTACTCCTGGCTATGTGCTCATAAGTCGCTCCTGGCGTGGGGGACCCTATGGGGAACCGGGGTATCGAACCGCGGTCCATCCTAGGTTAGTGCAGGCAAGGCACCAACCTCCTTACCTCCAGCGCCACTGCCCCCCCCCCTTTTTTTTAAATGAAGATAAGTGATTGAAGAAATAACTCAAAGGATCATTGAGCATATAGAAGGGGCCCAGATTTGATTCCTAAGCACTAAATAGGGAGTAGTTACTGAGTACGCCATAATGCAGGGACCCTCCCCCAACAACAAAACAAAAGTATTTAAGGGAAAGTTGGGACTATAGGTCAGTCAGTCATAGAGAACTTGCCTTGCATTTGTGAAGCTCTAGAGCCTGTCCCCTGTCCTCGGCATTTCGCAAAAAAAAAAAAAAAAGAAAGAAAGAAAGAAAGAAAAAGAAAAGAAAAAAGGAAGGAAGGAAGGAGGAAAAAAATGAAATGAGGGGCCCGGAGAGATAGCACAGCGGCGTTTGCCTTGCAAGCAGCGGATCCAGAACCAAAAGTGGTTGGTTCGAATCCCGGTGTCCCATATGGTTCCCCATGCTTGCCAGGAGCTATTTCTGAGCAAACAGCCAGGAGTAACCCCTGAGCACAGCCGGGTGTGGCCCCAAAACCAAAAAAAAAAAAATGAAATGAAATGAAATGTTACCCAGGTGTTCATTTTCAAAGCTCGATATTTTTTGTTTTGTTTGTTTGGAGCCCCACCCAGCAGCACTCCTGGCTCTGTTCAGAGATTGTTCCTGGCAGGCTTGGGGGACCATATGGGATTCCAGGGATGGAATCTGGGTCAGCCGCATGCAAGGCAAACACCCTATTCACTGCACTATTGCTCCAGCTTGGGGGACCCTGTGGGATGCCAGGGATCAAATCTAGGTGGCCCTGTGCAAGTCAAGTGTCCTACCTGTTGTACTTGCTCTCCTGCCCCAATACTTCTCTCTCTCTCTACCCTACCGAGCAATGCTCAAAGCTTACTCATAGCTCTGCGCTCAATAAGTCATAAATCACTCCTGGACGGCACAGAGGGACCATATGGGATGCCAGGAATTGAACCCGGGTTGGCAGTGTGTGAGGCAAATGCCCTCCCTGCTGTGCTATTGTTCCAGCCCCTATACTTCTCTTTTTTTTCTTTTTTTTTGGGGGGGGGTCACACCCGGCAGTGCTCAGGGGTTACTCCTGGCTCCATGCTCAGAAATTGCTCCTGGCAGGCACGGGGGACCATATGGGGCACCGGGATTCGAACCGATGACCTTTTTGGATGAAAGGCAAACACCTTACCTCCATGCTATCTCCCGGGCCCCTATACTTCTCTTTTCTAAAGCTGACTTAAATGGTGCTGGAGTGATAGTACATCAGGTAACATGGGTGACCTGAGTTCAATACCTGGTATCCAATATATATGTTCTCCAGGCACTTCCAGGAATAATTCCTGAGTGTAGAGCCAGAAGTAACCCCTGAGCACCACCAGGTGTGGCCCAGAAATAACAAAAAATAAAAACAAATGGCAGCTTAAAAGACTGTAGGGTTGGGGCCGGGCGGTGGCGCTGGAGGTAAGGTGCCTGCCTTACTGCGCTAGCCTTGGACGGACCGCAGTTCGATCCCCCGGTGCCCCATATGGTCCCCCAGGCCAGGGGCGACTTCTGAGCGCATAGCCAGGAGTAACCCCTGAGCGTCACTGGGTGTGGCCCAAAAACCAAAAAAAAAAAAAAAAAAAAGACTGTAGAGTTATTGCCTAGGTTAGGGGTATATTTCCTCCTCCTCTCAACCTTTACTCTCCCCTTTACTCTAGTAGAAGGGTAAGTAAGCTGGTGGTGGGGGGACATTCCCTCTGAAAGACTTCAGATGACATAACCTTGTTTATTAACTTCCAGTATTTTTGTTCTCCTCTTCTCTCTCCTCCTGCAGAAATGGAGGCAAACGACCATTTTAACTTTACTGGCCTTCCCCCTGCACCTGCTGCCTCAGGACTGAAACCCTCTCCCTCCTCAGGGGAGGGCCTCTACACTAACGGGTCTCCCATGAACTTCCCTCAGCAAGGGAAAAGTGAGTGTGAGGGCCTTGTGGCCTGGGGAGGGATTGGGCATCCTTTCTTCAGAGCAAGATGACGGGACAAGATTTGTCTGTCCTCTGGGTTGGCTCCCTCACAACAGCTCTCTCTCATGCCAGGTGGGGAGGGAGTGAATCCTTCAAACTCCAGCTGTTGGAGAGAAATTAAAAGATACAGCTCGATGGGTTTATGGAAACAACACATGGAGTCTTCAGGTTGCAAGAGATTAGATAAAAACATACTAACTTTGGGGGGCCGGAAAAAAAAAACATACTGACTTTTTGTTTTGGCTTGCTCCTCTGTCAGCCCTGTTCTGGCCAGACAATAGTGGGGTGGTTAATCTAATCTGAGAATTAGTTTGGATTTGAGAGCAATAAAGGGCCAGATCTCTGAGAAGTTGTTTTTAGGGGCGTTTGGAGTTTAGGGTGGAGGGTTGGAATGTGATGCCTTTGCCTTTTAGTTTGTATACCAAAGAAGGCAGATGTTTCAAGTGCCTGTGCCACCTCTTGTCCTTGAAGATAAAAGATAGGACAGGGAGAGTTTGAATGCTTACCTACTTCCCCAGAGAGAGATATCAGTAACTCCAGATGGAACAATTGCTGCCAGGATTGGGTCTTTTCCATGGCTCTGTACGATGGCTTTGCCAAGTACCTCTCTAATCTTGCTGGGTTTCAGGTACTTTTTTATACACTTGGAATTGTAAGGCACAGAACTTCCCTTCCTTACAAGCAGAAGAATACCACCTCTTTCTCCTGTCATCCAAATGGAAGCTCCTTTATATTAGTGGTGACTGCTGTCCTCCTTTATTTCCTCTCTTCCTCCCCAGCTTTCTTAGTGTCTTGGTTCCTGCTCTGGGGATTTCTGCTGGTGAGAACTAAAGTCTGCAGTTCTGGTCATGCAGAAATTCCTGCACACACACCCCCCCCCCATGCATATTTCCCTCCACTGCCTGCAGGGAGGGGCTGAGCCCATTCTGAGCCGAGATCTTGCTGCTGTGGTGACTGCAAATTCTATTCTTAGCTCAGTGCAAAGTGCTGGATCTGCCTGTGCCAGTGAGGCTGTCCCTTATGGTGCCACTGTGGGGCCGTACAGGCATCGGGGGAAAGGAGGATCTAGAGAATTCAGTCATTCTACTTCAAGGGAAGAAATCTTCCAGGGAACAAGAATGGGTAGGAATTCAAGTCACTGTATTGTTCTGCAAACAGCTTCATTTAATAACAAATTAAAAGGTCTAAGCATCAGTAAAAACCTGTTCTTGCTCTCTCTTGGTCTTGTGATAAGCCAGCAGAGTTCCTAGTTCAGCAACTTCAACAGCAGTAGTTGGCGAAGCTACATCCAAGCATCTAGATTTTGGTGTTCTCCAGAGATGATAGAAAACTATAAATATAAAAGGGGAATCCCCTTCACCTTCCTTTTTTGGGTTCTACTGTTCTTTTGGTATGGTTGGTAGAACCATACCTGCATACATACCTGTATTTGACCTTTTCTCTCCTCTTTTATCAGGTTTGAATGGGGATGTGAATGTTAATGGCTTATCTACTGTATCTCACACTACTACTTCAGGGATTTTGAACTCTGCTCCCCACTCCTCCAGCACCTCACACCTTCATCACCCCAACGTGGCCTACGACTGTCTCTGGAACTACTCACAGTACCCTTCTGGCAGCAACCTCAAGGACCCACCCCTTCTCTCCCAGTTCTCGGGGGGACAGTATCCACTCAACGGCATCCTTGGGGGCAATCGGCAGCCTTCATCCCCAAGTCACAACACTAACCTTCGGGCTGGGAGCCAAGAGTTCTGGGCCAACGGTACCCAGAGTCCTATGGGGCTTAACTTCGACTCACAGGAACTATACGATTCCTTTCCTGATCAGAATTTTGAGGTGATGCCCAATGGACCCCCTAGTTTTTTCACCTCCCCACAGACTTCTCCTATGTTGGGATCCAGCATCCAAACCTTTGCATCCTCCCAGGAGGTAGGCAGTGGAATCCATCCTGATGAGGCGACAGAAAAGGAGCTGACTTCCGTTGTGGCGGAGAATGGCACTGGCTTGGTAGGCAGCCTAGAGCTGGAGGACGAGCAACCAGGTATAACTGTGGATCTATGAGTTGGGTTAGGAGAAGGGAAGTTGAGCTATAAGGGGGGGTGGGGAGCGGGTGGCAGGGCAGTGGCTTTTTTTTTTTTTTTTTTGGGCCATACCCGGTGATGCTCAGGGGTTACTCCTGGCTATTCGCTCAGAAGTCGCTCCTGGCAGGCACGAGGGACCATATGGGGAACCGGGGGATCGAACCGCGGTCCGTCCTAGGTTAGCGCAGGCACCTTACCTCCAGCGCCACTGCCAGGGCCCACCCCCCCCAGTGGCTTTTTGAGGTGAGGAAAACTTGTCTTTCCAGCTCTCTGCAGTGGAGGCTTAATTTGCATGTTGGTGATTAGCAGAGCCAAGTGGCTGGTGTTTTTGTGGCAGCAACACCAGCTCGAGAGTGGGAGTGCAAATTATTTCAAGCTCATGCAGAGCTGCTGGCCTGGAGAGGGCAGGTGGGCGAGCTGGAAACAGCCCCAACAGGCACCCAGTATCAGAAGGGCTTCTTCCAAACTATAGGAAGGGATTGGGGCACTGAGGCTGATTTGGCTGCCTGGGGCAGAGCCAGACTGGCTGCTAAAGTGGGCTAAGTTCAAGTGGCATTTTGAACAGGAAGAAAGAAAACCCAGGAGACCACTGTTTGTCTACTCAGTTTCTTTTTTTGTTGTTACTATTTGTTCTGTGATAGTGTCTCTATCTTTTTTCCTCCAAATAGACAAAAGCTTAGTTTAGTGACAACTATAAAATCAAAGGATTTTTGTTTGTTTGTTTGTTTGTTTGTTTTTGGGTCACACCTGGCTTCGATCAGGGGCTACTCCTGGCTCTATTCTCAGGAGTCACTCCTGGCAGGCTCTGAGGACCATATGGGATGCTGGGATTCGAACAACTGTCCTTCTGCATGCAAGACAAATGCCTTACCTCCATGCTATCTCTCCAGCCCCCCTTTTTTCTATTTTACCATGAAATAGATGGTAATCTGAGGGAATTTTTTTCCTCAAACCCTATTCTGCTTTCCCTTTTATTTGCCTGTTGTAAGAATTATCAACACATCTCTGTTCACTCAGAATGTCTAGGTGTAATTGGTTCCTCGTATTATGGAACTGCTTTCCATAAATGTTGAATGAGTGAATTCACATATCCTTCTAGCAAAGATGTGACTGTGTTCTTTAGCTTAATCAACCAACCTAGGACACTGATTTTGCTTTTGTTTTCTCTCTGGATTTTCTAGAACTGAAGATGTGTGGCTACAATGGCTCTGTCCCTTCTGTGGAATCTTTACACCAAGAGGTCTCGGTCTTGGTCCCTGATCCCACAGTGAGTTGCTTAGATGATCCTTCACATCTTCCTGATCAACTGGAAGACACTCCAATCCTCAGTGAAGTCTCTCTGGAGCCCTTCAATACTCTTGCTCCAGGTAGGCTTGGAGACGAACTCCCTTCAACTGATTTAGACAGGCTTGCCTGCTTCTGTCTCTTAGGGTAAATGGGAGAAAGTATTTGGGAATTGGTACATTGAGCCTTTGGATAATCCATGGCAGACTACATTTTCAAGCCACTGGACTGATTGAGTCAGCTGCGCTCTGAGCTGAATTGGTTCTTCTCCCAGGTTCTCTCCCGTATTCCTTTTGGCCAAGAGCCTTGGGCTGTAACAATTCACTAGACAGGGACTCATTACCGCAGAGTTGGGTTCATTACCGCTATTTGGGTTCACACTAACTAAAAAGAAAAAGTTTGCCAGTGAATTTGTTTTTGGGTCACACCCGGTGACGCTCAGGGGTTACTCCTGGCTATTCGTTCAGAAGTCGCTCCTGGCAGGCACGGGGAACCATATGGGGAACCGGGGGGTCGAACCGTGGTCCATCCTAGGTTAGCGCAGGCACCTTACCTCCAGCGCCACCGCCCGCCCCCCCCCCCCCCCGCCAGTGAATTTTTTACTCTGCTGAAATACTCTGAAGCTAAATTGATATAGGGTCATTGCTAATGCTTTCCCTTTATTTACACTTTAAGCTTTTTTTTTTGTTGTTGTTTTGTTTTTGTGCTTTTGGGGTCACACTCAGCAGCACTCAGGCTTTACGCCTGGATCTGCGCTCAGAAATCACCCCTAGCAGGCTTGGGGCGGGGGACCATATGTGTTGCCAGGAATAGAATCGAGTTCTATCCGGGGTTGGCTATGTGCAAGGCAAATGCTATACCACTGTGCTATTGTGCTGGCCCCTACAGTTTAAGCTTTTATGATCCCTGTAGTTTTGTGACTTGGCTCTGAGAAAGCTATAACATTTTCTTCCTATTAGAAAGAGGGTTGGGGCAATTGTTCAATGGTCAGAGGCATGTACTTTACTTTTATAGGGACCTGAATTGGCTCCCCAGCACCCCATGCCCCATATCCTGTATTATGGTGGAGCCCTGTCAGCTGAGACCCTGAATATTTCCCCACCCATCCATTGGCCTGGTGGCCTTCATGCACTGTTGAGCCTGGCCATTAAACTTTTTGTTTTGTTTTTGTTTGCTTGCTTGTTTGTTTGTTTGTTTTTGGTTTTTGGGTCACACCCAGCAGCGCTCAGTGGTTACTCCTGGCACTATGCTCAGAAATGGCTCCTGGCAGGCTCAATGGACCATAAGGGATGCCAGGATTCGAACCACCGTCCTTCTGCATGAAAGGCAAATGCCTTACCTCCATGCTATCTCTCTGGCCCCGGCATTAAACTTTCAAGTCTCACCAGGAGTGGCCCCACCCACCCCAGGACCCTGAATACTGTTGGAGTGATTCCCCCCTCCTCTACTCCATCCTCCAAGTAGTATCGTCATACTGTGGGAACTGAAATTGGCTATGTTCAGCACAATGTTTTATAACTATTTTCTTCCTCCCTCTTTGCCTTTTCTCTTTCCTACACTCAGCAGTGTTGAGGGGCTACTCTTGGCTTTGCACTCACCTGATGGGCTCAGGGGAATCTCTGGGATACCAGGGATCAAACCCAGGTTGGCTGTGTGCAAGGCAAGAGCCCAAACTGATGTACTATCTATAACTGCTCCTGCCCATAAATTTCTTGGTTTTTGATTTTTTTTTTCCTTTTCCTCTGAAGAGCCAGTGAGTGGAGGACTCTATGGCATAGATGACGCAGAACTGATGGGTGAAGAGGACAAGCTGCCTCTTGAAGACAGCCCAGAGATCTCTGCTCTTGATTGCCCTTCCCTCAATAATTCCGCTGCCTTCAGTCTCCTGGCAGATGATAGTCAGACATCAGCTTCTATCTTTGCCAGTCCCACCTCTCCACCTGTCCTTGGAGAATCTGTCCTCCAAGGTAAGTGAGGAAAAGGTAGAGAGAAGGAGGGGAAGGTACTTGGTCTCAGAAAAGAGGAGAAAAAAGAATTTCTAGGTAGGGCTTTAGGGATGAGAGATCTGTGGAGTGCTTTGCTGGGATAGTGTAAATGAGAATGAAAAAAATTCAGGCCGCTGCAGTCTGACTTAGGTCCTGTGATCAGAACTGATGAGATCTGGGAATTGCAGGAAAAGGGAGTCAGACTTTCCTGGACCCTGGTGCAGTACTTCTCTACCACAATAGCAGCAACATCTTTACCCTTCAACCTTCATGCATGGTTGGGAGTACATTGAGAGGACATTTCTCTTATCCCTCCCCTAGAGAAAAGCCCTGCAGGAACCCTATTTAGTTCAGGTTTGATTGAATAGGTTCTCTTCTTTTATGTAACACAATTTTTCCTTTCCTCATTCTTTCCCTTTCCTATCCCTTTCCCTTTTCCCTAGATAACAGCTTTGACCTGAATAATGGTAGTGATGCAGAACAGGAAATGGAGACTCAGACTTCAGATTTCCCACCACCCTTGACCCAGCCGACCCCTGACCAATCATCCTCTATTCCGCTTCGTCCAGCAGTCTCACCAGCAGTCTCGCCAACAGCCTCGCCAGCAGTCTCCTTGGCCGTTTCTCCAGCACCTTCCCCAGCAATATCTCCAGAAGTTTCCCCAGGAGTTTCCCCGGCAGACTCCCCAGAAATATCCCCAGCTCTCTCCCCAGCAGCTTTCCCAACAGTCTCTCCAACTTCCTCAGCAGTGCTCCCCACAGTCTCCTCCGAGGTCTCCTTGACAGCTTCCCCGGTGACCTCCCCCAAAGCATCCCCTGCACATTCCCCAGCAGCTGTCTTCTCAGCAGTCTCCCCAGCCAATAAGGATGCCAGCAGCTTCCCCGAGACTGCTGTTGACCTGCAGGAGATCTCTAGAGAAGGAGCCGCTCCTCCTGCAAGTGGTGAGTCTCTAAATTCTATTCCACCATTAGCCATTTCCAGGGAAAGGTTTTGAAAAGTGGTTTATTTTTTTATTTTCATTTTTTTGTTTTTGTTTTTTGGGACACACCTGGCAGTGCTCAGGGGTTACTCCTGGCTCTACGCTCAGAAATTGCTCCTGGCAGGCAAAGGACCATATGGGATGCTGGGATTCCAACCATCATCCCTCTGCATGCAAGGCAAACGCCTTACCTCCATGCTATCTCTCCAGCCCCTAAGAGTGTTTTTTTGTTTTTGTTTTAGTTTTAGGCCACACTCTGCAAGGCTTTGGGTCACTCTAATTGGTGTTAGGAGGGAGGAGGAAACAGAACCATGTAGTGTCAGGGATTGAACCTATTTGTAACACATGCACTTTTAGTCCTTTAAGCCATCTCCCCAGCCTTGAGAGAAAGTTTTTTTCTTTGGTGGCATTTATCCCTTCCTTGCTGACCTATTGTTTTCACTATTAGGAACTCTTAACTTGGTGTCCCCAATCTTTCTCCCTAGGTGATGGTCTGAGAAGACGCATTGCTACCCCAGAAGAAGTTCGTCTTCCCCTTCAACATGGGTAAATGCTTTAGTTTGCTACATACATTGACTTGAACAAAATTAATGAGTGTGACCGTAGGATGAGGGGCATGAGCTAGACAAGAATGAATTAAAGAACCAAAACAATAGTATTTCTTTTCTGGGTGGTGAGAGGGACCTTTTGAGGTACCTGAGCTGACCACACGCAAGGCAAGCATCTTATCTACTATACTATCTCTCCAACTTCCTACAATGATCATTTTTCTTGGGTGAGAGTCCTGGAATTTCCTTCTTCCTTTCTGGTGGCCTCCTCTCTCTCATCTATTGTTTCCTTATCTTGTCTACTGCTTAGTCACATCTTTACTCAAGAGCTTCATTTCAGCTAATAACTTTTCAAACCCACCCATACGGTAACTTTAGGACTTAGCTATCCAAACTAGCTCACATGTGTTTGTGGAAAATCTCTGAACTTAGCTATGAATGGAGGAGTAACAGTCAGTTTCAATTAATTGGGAGTTGTTTGCATTTGTGTTTGGCCATACCTGGCAGTGCTGGGCAAGGCAGGGCAGGGTGGCCTACTTCTGGCACAGTGCTAGGGGGTTACTCCCAGCAGTGTGAAGAATCAAAACTGATTCCCACAGGCATGTGCTCCAGCCCTTTGAACCATCTCCCGGCCTGGGATATTTTTTAATGCTTTTTGGAGAGGTAAGGGCAGGAACAGTACGTGACCAGGATGAACAAGCCAGTTTATACCTAGTGCCTTGTAGGAATTCTGTCTTCCTGGTCTTCCTCACCCCAGCTTCTTATAGACTACTTGTGGATACCAAGTCTCAGTTCTGCTTAAATACTTAGTTTTAGAATCATTTGTTGCTTGGAACTGAGTTTCTTACTAGACCCTGGTGGAGCTTTGGGAAGCTAAGGCTTGCCTTTGGTTTATTTTGGTTTGGTTTGGGGGCCATACCTACCTGTGTTCAGAGCTCCTGACTGTGCTCAGGGATCACTCCTGGCAGGCTGGTGGGGGATGTGTGTGGGCCATATGGGGTGCTGGGGATATAAGATATAATCTGGGTTGGCTGCATGCAAGACAAGCCCCCTACCCGCTTTACTATCTATCTGGCCTCCTGAGGCCTGCCTTTTGGCCAAGGTTGTATCTTATGCTAGTTTATATCTAGGGAAAGTTCTGTGAGGCAGTTGTGGGAGGATCATCTGCTTAGTGCTCTTGGCTCCTGGGTGGCTTGAGAGTGGGTAGGGGTGTGACCTGGAGGCAGGGCCCGTGTGCTTTTCTGGCAGGTGGCGGAGAGAGGTGCGCATCAAGAAAGGCAGCCACCGATGGCAAGGGGAGACCTGGTATTATGCTCCATGTGGGAAAAGGATGAAACAGTTCCCAGAAGTGATCAAGGTAAATTTGGGCCTTTTTCTTTTGTGGTTTTGGTTTGGGGGCATACCCAGCAGCGCTCAGGGGTTCCTAGCTCTGTGCTCAGAAATTGCCCATCAGGCTCAGGGACCATATGGGACGCTGGAATTGGAGTCACCATCCTTCTTTGTGCAAGGCAACACCCTACTGCTGTGGCTGTGTTCTCTCTTGGGCCCATGTTGGGCTTTTTTTTTTTTTTTTCTTTTTTTTGGTTTTGGGGTCACACCCGGCTGTGCTCAGGGGTTACTCCTGGCTCTATGCTCAGATCGCTCCTGGCAGGCTCGGGGGACCCTATGGGATGACAGGATTCGAACCAATGACTTTCTGCATAAAAGGCAAAGCCTTACATCCATGCTATCTCTCTGGCTTCTGGCCTTATTATTATTATTTTTTTTTAAATAAGCAGAGATAGACTCCTTTCTTAAGACCCCAGTGTAAGTGCGATCTGGCAGGGCTTGTTTGCTGGTCCTGGCCAGAAGCCCAAAGGGCTTTCCTAATGTCACTTTACTTTTCCTCATAGTACCTGAGCCGCAATGTGGTACACAATGTCCGCCGTGAGCATTTCAGCTTTAGCCCCCGCATGCCTGTTGGAGACTTCTTTGAAGAGAGAGACACCCCAGAGGTACAGACCCAAAGGTTAAATGTTCTTTGATGCCTGAAACGAGGGCTCATGTACAAGATACAGCTTCCTCTTAAGAAATTTGAAGGTTCTGGGACATTATTGAATACTGAGCTGTCATGTTAATAGTTTGCCTTATTATTAGGGTTTGCAGTGGGTACAGCTTTCAGCAGAGGAAATCCCATCCAGGATTCAGGCAATTACTGGAAAACGGGGTCGACCTCGAAACACTGAGAAGGCCAAGACCAAGGAAGTTCCCAAGGTGAAGCGGGGCAGAGGTCGGCCACCCAAGGTCAAAATCACTGATCTGTTGACTAAGACAGATACCCGCCTCCTAAAGAAACTGGAGGCTCAAGGTACAGTGTTGTTACTTATATGGCCATTATGCTTGTTGTATGGGGATCTTAAGTGTTGATTAATTTACTAATGCTTGGGTTTCCCAGGAGCATTGGTGACAATAATCAGAATAAACGACTCTATATCTTTTTCCCCTCCTTAGAAAATAACAACAGAATTCTAGCATTTCTGCTATCATTGCATAGTTACTTGGGATATTCCTGCAAGAGCTGGGTATGCATGCAGTGAATGGGATTAAACTTCGGTCTCCTGGGCAAGCGTGTTTTTAGTGGTTTTGTACCCTACTAATCTGGGTTCCATCCCTGATATCCCATATGGTCCCCAAACACTTAATGGAGTAAGTAATTTCTGAGCACGGAGCTAGGAATGATCTCTGGCATTACTGGGTTTGCTCCTCTCCCCTCCAAAAAAAAAAAAACCCAACCTGGGACCTCTGCATGCAAAGTGTGCACTCATATTCTCAGATCCTTGTGGTACTCTCTCTCTTTTTTTTTTTTGCAAGGGATGGGTTAGAACCACATCAGGTGTTGCTTGGGACCATGTGATTGAAGTTTCAAAAAGGCAAGCACTTAAACCCTTATACTGTCTCTTTGACTCTAGTGCTCTTTAACACAGTCAGTTTCTTCCTTCATTTGCTCTCTCAGTGAAAAGTTGGACTGTCCCTAGATATATTCACATACATCTCCAGTATGCTTTCAGATCTTCTTTTTAAATTTTTTTTTAATGTGACTTTATTTTTGTTTGTTTGTTTGTCTGTTTTTGGGTCACACCCGGCAGTGCTCAGGGGTTACTCCTGGCTCCATGCTCAGAAATTGCTCCTGGCAGGCACGGGGGACCATATGGGGCACCGGGATTCGAACCGATGACCTTTTGCATGAAAGGCAAATGCCTTACCTCAATGCTATGTCCCGGGCCCCTTCTTTTTAAATTTTGAGCCACACCTGGCATTGCATAGGTGTTAGTCTTGGCTTTTAGAAGTTAATCCTGGGGCCGGGCGGTGGCGCTGGAGGTAAGGTGCCTGCCTTTCCTGCACTAGCCTAGGACAGACCACGGTTCGATCCCCCGGTTCCCCATATGGTTCCCCCAAGCCAGGAGTGACTTCTGAGCATATAGCCAGGAGTAACCCCTGAGCATCACCGGGTGTGGCCCAAAAACCAAAAAAAAAAAAGTTAATCCTGTCACGCTCGGGGCACCATATGGGATGCTAGGGATTGAACCCAGGTCGACAGCATTACCGTACCACACTGTGCTATTATTCTGGCCCTATCAGATCTTTTCTTTCTTACTATTAGCTCCTCACACTTAATTGTACATATCATTGCTCATTACCAGAATTCACATCTGGGGAGTCAGATAATTGAGTAAGTAGATAAAGTGGATAGCTGACATGCATCTTTCCCTGGCATTCCACATAGAGTATCACCAGGAATGATCCCTAAGAGCAGAATCAGGTATAAACACTGAGTACAGCCAGTTGTGTACCAGCAATAAAATAAAACAAATAGTTCAATTTAGAGACAAGGGCTGGAAAGATAGCATGGAGGTAAGGATGGTGATTCAAATCCCGACATCCCATATGGTCCCCTATGCCTGTCAGGGATGATTTCTGAGCATAGAGCCAGGAGTAACCCCTGAGCACTGCGGGGTATGACCCAAAAACAAACAAACAAAAATCTAGAGACCAGGGTCTGGAGAGATAGCATCTCAATTGGTTCTTCCCCCGTGCCAGGTTCTTACCCCGCTGCTAGGAGCGATTTCTGAACACAGAGCCAGTAGTAACCCCTGAGCACCTCTGGGTGTGGCCCCAAAACAAAAACAAAAATCTAGAGGCCAAAGAGAATTATCACCCCCAGTACATACCACATTTATGATAGCGGTTTGAAAAACTTCTATAGGGGCCCGGGAGATAGCATGGAAGTAAGGCGTTTGCCTTTCATGCAAAAGGTCATTGGTTCGAATCCTGGTGCCCCATATGGTCCCCCGTGCCTGCCAGGAACAATTTCTAAGCATGGAGCCAGGAGTAACCCCTGAGCACTGCCAGGTGTGACCCAAAAACCAAAAAAAAAAGAAAAACTTCTATGGTCTCCTGACTCCTAGAGTTTGTTTCTGTTGTGGGGCTACACCTTGGGGCTCTCAGGTTATTTCTGGCTCTGCATTCAAAATTGCCTCTGGCAGACATGGGGGATCATGTTGGGGATCGAACCCAGATCCATTGTGGATCAGCAGCATGCAAGACAAATACCTTATCGCTATGCTGCTATGCTATTGTTCCGGTCCCTGACTTCTAGGGTTTGGAGTTCAGTTTCTACCATATTTTGACATGGCAAGTCACTTGGGATCTGATGCTCAGGGTTAGTCATAGTTTTGCACTCTGGAATCACTTCTGGTGAGCTCAGAACCATACAGAATGCCGGGATCGAACCTGGGTCAGTAACATGCAAGGCAAATGCCCTACCCATTATACTATCACTGTGCCACCCCTCCCCCCCTTTTTTTTTTGGTTTTTGGGCCACACTCGGTGACGCTCAGGGGTTACTCCATTCGCTCAGAAGTCGCTCCTGGCAGGCACAGGGGACCATATGGGAACCGGGGGATCGAACCGCGATCCGTCCTAGGTTAGCGCAGGGACCTTATCTCCAGCACCACTGCCCGGCCCCCACCCCCCCTTTTTTTTTAAGCGCTGTGATTTACAATACTAATACTATACCCTCCACCAGAGTATCTGCTTCCCTCCATCATGTGAGATTCCTTCCCAGCCATCCCTGTACTACATCCTTTAATCGTTGTTTAGTTTGGTTTTTAGTTTTTGGCCACATTTTAGGCATCTCCGGTGGGGGCCGGGGGGCCATGTGGAGTGCTGAGGATTGAATCTAGGTTGGTCTAATGCAAGGCAAGTGCCCTACCTGCTATGCTATTACTCTGCATTTCAGTCTTTTAGTGGTTGCCTGGCATCATTGTTACCTCTGCTGCCTTTGTCAAGTAGCCAGGAGAGAGTCAAACGACAAGACCAGGCTGCTATTTTAACCTCTCTTATCCCTTTTAATGCAGTCCAATGTGTTCTTGGATAATAACTGCTGTTTGTATTTTTTCGTACCAGGCTTGAGAGTGCTTTTTCACCTTCTACAATCCCCAACACAACATTTTTGGGGGGAGGGTTGGGCCACATCCGGTGGTTCTGTTTACTCTTGGCTCTGCACTCAGAAATTACACAGGTTTCTGGGGATCTAATCCAGCTCAGCCACGTGCAAGGCAAGCACCCAAACTGTTATCACTCCAGCTCCCACAACACATTTTTGTTGCTTGTTTGCTTTTGGACCACACAACAATGTCTCGGGGACTATTCCTGTCTCTCTGCTGAGTGATCCCTGGGGGAGATGCTCTGTGAGGTGCTGGGGAATCCATTTGAAGTCAGTAGCCTCCCAATGCAGCTACCTTGCTCTTTCTCTCTATTCCCCCACTCGCCACAGCATTTTATTATGTACGCTTAATTTTTCTTTTTTTTGTTCAGAGAGTATAGGAGATAAGCTGCCCCCATTTGGGGGAGTGGGTTTAGATTATTTAGGGGAGTTGCCTGGAAATCTAGCATTGTTATGCCACGCATGCGATCCTCTGCATATAGAGCTTGGTCCTTTATGTTCTCACAGAAACACTGAATGAGGAGGATAAAGCAAAGATAAATAAAATCAAGAAGAAGATCAAGCAGAAGGTACAACGGGGAGAAAGTCAGACAACTGTCCAAGGGCAGGTGAGGAATATCAAATACCCTGCAACGGGGCCGGGCGGTGGCGCTGGAGGTAAGGTGCCTGCCTTACCTGCGCTGACCTAGGACGAACCGCGGTTCGATCCCCCGGTTCCCCATATGGTCCCCCGTGCCTGCCAGGAGCGACTTCTGAGCGAATAGCCAGGAGTAACCCCTGAGCGTCACCGGGTGTGGCCCAAAAAAATAAAACAAAACAAAAAAATACCCTGCAACCTGCTCCCATCCTTTTTTGTCCTCAAATCTTCTATCTCCTTTGTGGAAGCCCACCTAGAATTATTGGGGCTTGGTTTAGAGAATTGGGCTTCAAAAATAATGTGGGCATTTCCAGGGTGAGAGAATTGATCCACTGCCAACTCTCTCGCCTCTCCTCCCCAGCACCCTTGTCTGTTTTTAATCCTAGCCCAAGCAGAGATGCTTTCAGAGTTTGAGGAGAAATGACTTCCCTTATGGTTTACAGGCCAGAAACAAACGGAAACAAGAAACCAAGAACTTCAAGCAGAAAGAAGCTAAGAAGAAATCCAGGGTAGGTGCACGGAAACACAATTATAACGTTGAAGTCACCAAACCAAACGGATTTTGCAAGACTGTATGTTGGTCTTGTTTTGTTATAGTTGTTTCTTTTTGGGCCACACCCAGCAAGGCAAATGCCTTTGTACCGGTACTTGTACCAAGTACCAGCAGTACTTGGGTTAATCTGCACTCAGGAATCACTCCTGATTGGCTTAGAGGACCCCTTTGGGATGCCAAGGATCAAACACAGTCAGTGTTTGACTGTGCACCATACACACTGTTGTACTAGCTCTCTGGCACCTAGTCTTGTTTTATAAATAGGGACTAACCTTCTTCTGGGCTCTGAGATGGGGAGAGTGGCATTCAGGGAAGGATAATGAATAAACTTCCTTTCTTTGTTTTTGAGCCACACCCAATGGTGCTCAGGGATTACTCCTGGTGGGCTGGGAAGGTGGCGCTAGAGGTAAGGCGTCTGCCTTGCAAGCGCTAGGTTAGGAGGGCCGTGGTTCGATCCCCCTGCGTCCCCTATGGTCCCCCCCAAGCCAGGGGCGATTTCTGAGTGCATAGCCAGGAGTAACCCCTGACTGAGCGTCAAACAGGTGTGGCCCAAAAACAAAACAAAAAAAAGAAATTTCTCCTGGCAAGCTCGGGACCATATGGGATCCTGGGGATCGAGCCAGGTTGGCCACGTGCAAGGCAAATGCTCTACTCACTATGCTCTGGTGCTCTGTCCCCATGAATAAAATCTTTATGGCTCTTGCTTTCTCTCTCTCTCTTGCATTGTATAGTCTGAAAAAGAGAAGGTTAAAACAAAACAAGAAAAACTTAAGGAAACAGTTAAGAAGGAGAAGAGAGAGAAGGTAAAAATGAAGGAAAAGGAAGATGCAGTCAAAGCCAAGGCTGCTAGTAGAGCAGATAAAACCCAGGCCGCCCAGAGGCGCCTGGAGGAGCGGCAGAGGCAGCAGATGATTCTGGAGGAGATGAAGAAGCCCACGGAAGACATGTGTCTCACTGACCACCAGGTAACGAGGGAAGGGAAACAGGTCCAAAGCCCTGCTGGGGCAATTTATAAGCCTTTCTTTTCTTTTTTTGGGGGGCAGAGGGTGTGGTCACACCTAGCATCGCTCAGAGATCACTCCTGCCAGACTCGGGGGACCATGTGGGATGCCAGGATTGAAACCACTGTCTGTCTGCATGCAATGCAAACACCCTACCACTGTGCTATCCGGCCCTGCTATATATAGGCCTTTTTTGGGGGGGGGGGTTTTGGTTTTTGGATCACACCTGGGCAGTGCTCAGGGGTTCCTCCTGGTTCTACGCTCAGAAATCACCCCTAGCAGGCACGGGGGACCATATGGGGTGCCGGGATTCAAACCACCGTCCTTCTGCATGCCTGGCAAATGCCTTACCTCCATGCCGTTTCTCCGGCCCCTATAATCCTTTCTTATAAAGGAAGAGTCATTACAACCTTCTGAATAACCCCCCTTCTCCCCTCCCCTGTGACTTTTATTCTTGTAGCCCCTGCCTGAGTTTTCACATATCCCTGGTCTAATCCTGCCCAGTGGAACCTTCTCAAACTGCTTGACCATTATAGAGTTCCTGCATAGCTTCGGCAAGGTGCTGGGCTTTGACCCGGACAAAGATGTGCCCAGCCTGGGGGTCCTCCAGGAGGGACTCCTGTGTCAAGGTGACAGCTTGGGCGAGGTGCAAGACCTGCTTGTGCGGCTTCTGAAGGCCGCGCTCTATGACCCTGGGTTGCCCGCCTACTGTCAGGTGAGCTGCTTTCCTAATGGAGGTTTGGGGTGGGTAGGCGAGGTCAGTGCTCTGTTTTCCTTAAGTTAAATATAGGGCTTGTTCTTTTCCCTTTTCCCTTTAACTTTTTTCCTTGTTTGTTTTCCTTTCTGATCTTTATTACTTTGTTCCTTGACTCCCCTTCACCTTTCCTTTATTTTGTCTTATGCTAGAAATATTTTTTTCCTGGCTTAAACTTGGGGCTGCTCCCAGTGGCACTGGGAGACCAGGCTGGAGATTGATTCCAGGCTTTCTGCATGCAAGGCATGTGCTCAGTCCATCGAGCCGTCTATTTTCAGCAACTTTATGTTTTCTTTCTTTTTTTTTTTTCTTTTTTTTTTTTTTTTTTGGTTTTTGGGTCTCATCCGGCAGTGCTCAGGGGTTACTCCTGGCTCCATGCTCAGAAATTGCTCCTGGCAGGCACGGGGGACCATATGGGGCACCGGGATTCAAACCGATGACCTTTTGCATGAAAGGCAAACACCTTACCTCCATGCTATCTCCCAGGCCCCTGTTTTCTTACCAATGTATTAAAAGGGAGTAGGTGGTGGGGACTCCTATTTCTTTATTAACCCCATAGTTCACATCTTCTGTATATTCAACTCTAGTATCGGTCACCCAACTTGTGCGGTTCTCTTTCTCTTTGAACCTCCATTATATAGTCCTTAAAGATCTTGGGGGAGAAGATTTCGGAGATCCCATTGACAAGAGAAAATGTGTCCGAGATCCTGCGCTGCTTCCTCATGGCATACGGAGTGGAGCCGACCCTCTGTGACAGCCTGCGGACTCAGCCTTTTCAGGCCCAGCCACCGCAACAGAAGGCTGCAGTCCTGGCCTTCCTCGTGCATGAGCTCAATAGCTCCAGTCTCATCATCAAGTAAGGAGCTGAGTCGGGGATGCTTCCTTTCTACCTGGTCAGAATGGATGTGTGAGGACTTACTCCTGTCTATGGCTTTGCACTGGAGATGCTCCAGTGACAGGGGACTGAATCCGTGAAGACTTCTCTGGTAGAACTGAAGCCTTTTTCTGCTGTTCACGTAACCGAGGCTCTAGACAGAAGCTCCCAAATTAAGCAATAACCCTTTTTCCCTTTCAGTCCCCCTTTTTTATATGCTGCCATTTTTACCTCAGAACTCCTGTTCCCTGTTTGCCCACAGTGAGATCGACAAGACTCTGGAGAATATGTCCAGCTACAGGAAAAACAAATGGATCGTTGAAGGCCGTCTCCGGAGGTAGGGTTGGGACTGAGGTAGAACCAAGAAAGGGGAGAAATTAGCCAAGGATTTTGCCTGAAACTCAAACCCTTGACCCATTCTGAAACTCAAACCCTTGACCCTTGACCATTCTGGGTGTTGAGCTCCAGGTAGCTTAGATTCTCAGGGTTCGGTCTGGCAGCATCCTGTTCCTCACCAGTTTCATATCTGTTTGATTCAAGACTAAAAGCTGCTCTGGCAAAGAGAACTGGGCGGCTCGAGGTAGAGATGCCAGGGTCAGAGGAAGGCTTGGGACGGAGGCGCAGTTCTCGAATCATGGAAGAGACCAGTGGCATGGAAGAGGAGGAAGAGGAGGAAGCCACTGCTGCTGTTCATGGTCGTAGGGGTCGAAGAGATGGAGAGGTATTGGCTCTTTGACCAAGGAAAGGGGAAGTTGGAGAGTTCTTTCTTTTTCTTAGCATATTCTCATTTTTTTCCTCCAGATTGATACCACAACATCTAGCATTTCAGAACTAGAGCGCCAAATAGAAAAACTCAGCAAGGTATTGTTCACAAGATTTCCTTGGAGCTGGCTGTGAGGGTTGGGAAAGAATTGGGCCCGGATGGTATTATACTTTGTGTGGGGGTGAGGTGGGGGTGTTGAATGCCAGCCATCAACCGTCTCCTTACTCCCTGGATGAAATTACCACTGTTGTCCTGGAAATGTGTTTTTATTCACTGTCCTTTTTTTTTTTTTTTTGCTTACTCAGCGACAGCTCTTCTTTCGCAAAAAGCTGCTTCACTCCTCCCAAATGCTTCGGGCAGTCTCCTTGGGTCAGGACCGCTACAGACGCCGCTACTGGGTGTTGCCCTGTTTGGCTGGTATTTTTGTGGAAGGAACAGAGGGAAGTTTAGGTAGGTTGTGGGAGCCTGAATTGAATCTTATAATGAAAGTTAAATAATTCATCTGCTTAATTCCATTGGCTTCTTTCATTTGAAATGAATTAGTTTATTGAGTTGTAGTGCTATTACAATGGGTGGGGCATTTGTGGCTGACCCAGGCTCAATTCTTGGCACCTCGTTTAGTCCCTCGAGCCCCAACAGAAGAGAATTCAGAGTGCAAAGCCAGGAGTAAACCCTGAGCATTGCCAGGTGTGTGTGCCCCTCCAATATAATCAACTGGTTGAGGATATTCTTTGTGGGAGACTGAGATTTGATCCCTGGAATCATATGGTCCTTGGAGCATCCCCAGAAGCAA
>PVKC010015641.1:0-15578 GCA_004027635.1 Crocidura indochinensis
GCCAGGTGTGGCCCAAAAACCAAAAAAAAAAAGGTGATCTGGGGTGGGGGGTTACTAACTGGGGAACTGACAAATGTGTGGAGCCCTGGGTATATATGCCAAACTTCAGGTCCACTGTCACACACCAAATGCCCTGGTAAGTCAGAGCATTTCCAGGAGTGGCTTTGGGTCCACAGACCTCTATTGTAGGTCTACAATCATTACAATGAAAAAAAAAAAAAGATAAAACAGAACTAAGGATGTATACACTTCATGGCTTGTAAGTATGAATTTTATTTCCAGCAAACTCCCCACGCAGAATAAAATTGAAGAATCATATAAATAAAATAAATAGAACCCCTTCTCCCAAACCACTCTAGGTCGGAGAGATAGCATAGTGGTTAAGGTGCTTGCCTTGGTCATGTCAGACCCATGGTCAATCCCCAGAATCTCATATGTGACCAAGCAGAAGTGATTCCTGAGCTAAGAACCAGGAGCAACTCCTGAGAGCATTGTCAGGTATGACCCCAAATATCAAACCCCCCCCCCGCTGAACCCCAAATTAAACACACACCTCTACCAATTCTACCAAATTGCATCTAAAACATAAAATTATGATTGCACTGTAATAGCAGCAACGGCACAATGTGCACACAGCTCAAATATAGTCATTCTGAAGGAAGAAGCGAATGGGATGAAGTCTCTCTGATCCCTCTACAACAGCTGCTAAAAAGCCAATGTTGAGTGTTGTTCATTTATTTCATATAATTTGCTTCTTATAAGAAGAAACCCCAAACTAGACTCTAATTTCTAGGATCTCAGAACATCTTTCCAGAAGCCACTGTCTCTACTTCATTATTTCTGACTGACTTTTGTCTTACCCATCAACAAGAGGAGACAAAGACAGGTGCCTGCATTTTTGTCAGAATAGATCTGAGGAATACACATACAGTTTACACTTGGCACAAAGTCCTTACTCATGTCTAGCTTCCAGCTGTGTTGCTGCAGGTCAAATCACAAGCACTTCCGAGCTTCCTTTTTGTTTTGCTGATTGGCTGAGGCAAGGAAAGAAACTCATTCCTTGTTCCACTTTTGGAGAAAGGTCTCACATTCAGATGTGATTCTCATATCAGAAGCAAATCACAGTATCAAGTAAACATGCGGTATGTGAAGAATTAAATTAAGTGAATGAGAAACAGGAGTAATATGAAAGAAAATATGAAGTTATCTGTTATTTTCAGAGCAGGGAAATAGTTGATTGAAAAAGGCACGAAGATGAGAGAGAAAAAAAGACCTGCCATGGAATGAAAATTTCATCATAGAGGAGAGAAGGTACTAGCAAATGAAATTGGATTCATCCTTGCAAGTTTCTCGAGCATGATAATGGCCCTTTAAAATTTTCCGGGATTCAATGCTGGCTGGCTATGGGATTTTTCCAGTGCAAAGGGATTCTCAGTTCTGGAGGCCAGGGGGATGCCAGAGGAAAAAAAAGGGGGGGATTTTTTTTTAATGCTTGCGGCTTTGAGACTGTCAGTTTAAAAAATGAAAGTAATATAGAAGGGCAAAGTAGCATTTATCATTCCATCTCTCCAGGCTCCTGTCTCTTTAATCAGCTAGCCTGATTTTGCCCAGTAAATGATTCCTGAGTGAGTGTGAATGTGTGTGTATGTGTGTGTGTGTCGCGCGCGCGTGTGTGGTATAGCTCTGTCAATCCTTGGATTAGAACCAATGATTGCAGCTTGTAGGAGGGCTGTCCAGGGCCAGATTGTACGATGTGTCTCAGTGCCAGAGTATGAGTAGAGATAATTACTGAGAAGTCACACTCTCTTACACCCTCAGCGTCTTCTTGTGTCCTTCAGCAAAACAGTGGATTTAAATCTCCTTCCACCAGATCCAGAGCCTCGCAATCTGTCAGGGAAGAAAGAAAGGGAAAAAATCCGAACCTGACAAAAAAGAAGAAAAAAAATCATGAAAACCATCCAGGCAAAAATGCACAATTCTCTCTCTTGGGCAATCTTCACAGGGCTGGCCGCGCTGTTTCTCTTTCAAGGTAAGAGCTTTGCTATTGATTTGCTTACTGTCAACCCAGGAATTGCAAGGCAGCGTGCTTTGTAGGATTCGCAGACTTCCCGAGTCCCCTGTGCTGTGCGGTTTGCAGGTGGAGGAGAGAAAGAGCAAGAGAGCATTTAAACAGTATGGCTGGGACTTCATCCTCCCTACTAGGCTGGGAGATGATTGATTTGATTCTGGCTGTTCCTGGAATGGAGGAATGTATATGCATAAGTAAAATGTGTCTGAGCCCCTGTGAGGTGCGTTGGCTCCGTGCTGGTCTCCGGGCTCTGTAGACATTCTCCCAGGCGTGCAGAGCCGAGCACACATGGAAGCGGGGGAATTGACAGAATCGGAGGGCAGCTGGGTGGCTAATGTGCTGCTTATGTTACTGGGAAGAAATTGCAAGAGGAAACTTTACAATCTCTCGGGCCGGGCAACTTGTAAAGCTCCATAGAGAAGCGAAGGGGGAAAATGCAGGCGATGGTATAAAAACAAGTAACTGGGATTCCCCTGGAGGTTCTGCTCAGAAACCTAGCTTAAAGAGCTGGATCGATCTGCAGCAGCAGAGGTGGACAGCTGTGTTAAGTCTGAAATATGTTTGGGACTGTGTTGGTGGTGGGAGCAGAAGGAGTAGGGGACTGCTGGGGGTCAGGGTGGGTGATTAATTTTAGGATCAGCGGGGATAAGTTGAAGAGAAGGGTTAGGGAGGAGTCAGATACTCATTTGCTGTTTTTGGTCCAGGAAGCCTAGCCTGGAAGAGTGGGGTGAAAGGTGTTGGGAGTTGCTTCCTGGCCACTTGTGTGACACTGCGGGGGCACCTTTGGGATCTCTTCCAACCTTGGGAATGTGTGCTGGTCTCTGGGACCACAGGCTCTGTTCCAGACTATAACATTAGCCTGCTAACTTCGTGCCATCCCATTCTTCGGGTGTCTAGGGGAGGTGTCTAGCTGGCCAGTTCGGATGCTAGATACTTGAGCTCCCTCCTAGGGTTGAGGCAGGCAGAGAAAGTTTCCAGGTGCTCTTGCAGTTGGTTCCAAAGACCCGCACGCAGGGGTGAGAATGCTCAGTTCTGTGCACTTGAATTCCCCGAGGAAAGTTGTCTGGGGGCTCGACTGGTCCCATCCCAGACACATCCTTCCTCTACACCTCTTGCTGCAGTCCGGTGCTCTCCAGCTCTGGGATCAGCCTCTCAAGCCTCTGGGATCAGTCTCTGAAGACAGCCTGGGTTCTACTGCCCCTCTGGGGACCACTCGTGGTGGCTGGGGCACAGGCTGGGAAGAATAGCTGGCTTGGGAACCACCTCGTTGGTCAGGACTCCAGAAAGAATTAAGGGTGGAGAGTGTGGTGGTGGGAGAGAGGGCGGATCTTGCAGGGGTGTCCTTGCCAGCCCCAGTCTCTGTGGGGCTTGGCCTCAGCATCGGTCTTAGTACTGTTGAGTCTGAGAAAGAAGGCGCCCGGCCTGGATTGATCTCTCTTATGTAATTGGAAGCAGCAGCATGCGCGGTGGGGGCACAGGGAACCCGTGACAGAGGGGAAACTGAGTCCAAGGTCGGGCCCTCCAGGAAATATCTTTGATAACGCTCGCAACCGAGAAGAAAATGAACTAGTAGGCTAGGGAGAAAGAGGATGAGAATGGGGTGGGGTCGGGGAAGAAAGACAGATGGTCCCAACTCCTGCGGGAGGTCCCAGTGTCCTGGAGTCTACCTTTTCCATCAGTGAAGGAAAACCCAAGACAATGGCCCAACTCCAAGCTCCTTGGCCCCCACTGGCAGCCAGCCAGAAGCCCTGGGGCCGTCGTGAATTTACATATAAATTAGCATTCGTGATTTCCCCCCTCAGAAATAAATGCAGGGAAGCATAATATTTGCTCATACTTTGAATCATCCCTTTCCAGATGAGCAGAAAGTGGTGCAACAAAATTCTCCAGGCTTAAGTGTGTGTATGTGTGAGGGGGGAGTATTGGGTGGTCTCGCTCCATTTAGGGGTGGGGACGGAGCAGGGGAGTGAGAGTGGGGGAACTCAACTTCTTCCTCACCTTCCACGAAATTCTGTCTTGAATTTCTGAAGCTGCTTTATGCTTCTCGCCTGACACAGGGGTCCTCCGAAAATAAGACCCCCCTCGGTTCACCTGCCAGGCTGGGGAAAGCGAAAAGCCCAATTCTCCTGGAGGAAGCGGGGGTGGGGGGGTGCCCTGGGGAAAGGAGGAGAGACGTTTCTGACCCAACTTGCAGCCCTGGCAGCAGGCAGCCCAGGGCTTGGCCGTCGCTGCGCCCCTTTGGCGCTGCCCCAGCGCCCTAGTTAGAATGCAGTCCACATTCCCAGGCAATTTTTTCTCCTCCTCTGTTTTTGTTTTAAGCTGGCTCCAGCCAAAGCTGCGACTTCCTGCGTTTCTTGCCTTCTTGAAAAGGTGGTGGGCATTAGAGACGGATTATAACACCCCGGTTAGACACAGCCTGTTCTGACCAGCTCCTTCTCTGGTCCCTACCCTCCAGCTAGGCTTAATTTGGGGTGGGGGACTCTGCAGTGATTAGGTGCTGGAGGGAGAAGCTGGAGTGCTGAGAAGACCGGTTGGGGTGTGTGTGAAGAAATGGGGAGCTGATATAAGGTCTTGCAGAGCTTCAATCTCTTTCTCAGCCTCTGCCCACCTTCTGCAAGTGGAAGGTTTGGGCAGGGATAGTTGGGCATGCAGCAGCTTCTTTCTAGAAACCCACCACGTTTCTCCTTCGAGGGATTCAGACTTCTTTTAGCACCTTCTGAGGAACCGGTGCCCTCCCGTCTCACCTTCACCCTAGCAGTCTCTCTGCCTGCTGTGACAACAACAGGGCAGGGCAGTCTGCAATGGTGTGGGGTGAGGTGGTGCTTTAGACAAGTTCACCCCCAGCACGATGGGTCCGATGGGTCCGCATGCAGCTTCTGCAGGGCACATGGCAGATTCTTCCACCCTCAGGCCATCTTCCACCTTTCATGCTAGCCATCCACACACAGCTAGGTCTAGCTTTGGAGACCTAGGGGTGGTGGGGGCAGATGACAGCAGAGCAGTATTTCCTGGCAGCGTGCACTGTCCATTTGGTCTGTTTGAGATAACAGGATCCAGGGCGCAGGGTAAGCATCAGGAACATTTGGCAATACGTTCAGAGAAAAAGGAAAAAGGAGTGCGAATGGACAGAAGGACCCTCTAGAGTAGTCACCGGCTAGGGGCTGCCAACCCAACCCAGGAACTAAGAGTGCATGATTTCACGGATTTCATCCGTTCATGATTTCACCAGTTCCGAGAGCATTTGATGCAGGTGTCAGGACTAGGGCCCTGCCCAGCATGCCAGGGAGCGCCATCCCGGGCCGGCTCTTTTGGGGCACATTGAGGCTGGCAGGATCCCGAAAATGAACCCGATCTCTGCCCTTTCCCAGCCAAGCAAGTCATCTAGAATGCAAGGTGTGCCCTTGACAGAGTTCTCCTGGCTCCTGGCCTCAGGTGCTCTCAGGATTGTTTTCAAGCACTCCACTAATTACCTCCTATCCCCATAAATGCCATCAGCACCCCAAGCAGGTGCTGGCTGCTTCTCCTACACAATCACAGGTACTTGAAAGTCTTTGAGTGTTTGGGCCACACCTGGCAGACCTCAGAACTACTTCAGCCTCTGGGCTTAAGAGTGTTTCCTGTCAGTGCTCAAAGAACACTGTGGGGTGCTGGGACTGAACTAGAGCTGGCCTCATGCAAGGCAAGCTCCATGTGTCCTTTGTTTTGTCTCAGTCCCTCCTGCTATTTCTTTCTTGGGATGAAATGAGTGTTTCCAGGGGTGGCTACAGAGTCAAATCCATATCCACAGGAGACCCATAATTCTGATGTGTGCAGGCATCTCATGCTGGGAGGACCCACGGGATCATGGGTATAGTTTGCTGAGGATCAGTGTGTCAGGCCATGGGCTCTGGTCCAGGGTTATTGGGTTCTGATCTCCTGGCTCACTTTTACCCAGCATCACTGGAGACATTAAAGGACTGTGTCTTTCTAGTTTCCGCTGCAGCCGCCCTCTGCTCTCTTAGGAATGCACCTTCCAGATTTAAGCAAGCTTCTGTAGTCTGAGCCCTAAGAAGGGTTACCTGTCCTCATGATCCCCCCTTTTTTCTTTAGGGGAATACCACTGGTCTACCTGTCTGTCATTGGGAAGCATATTCCTGGGGCCTGTTTATGTGTAGTATTTACCTCCTCTCTGCTCTATTGGCTCATTGCTTGGGGAATTTGTATGTATAGGCCATCAAATTCACTAAGACAGATGCCACAAAAGACATGAAAACATGCCAAAAATCAGGTAGTGGCATGAAAACATGCCAAAAATTAGGTGTGGGTGTTGTCACTGAGGTCAGGGGCTGACTGTTGTCCTCACCAGTTGGGAGGTGCCTGCCTGGCATGCTAGAGTGTTCTGGGCAAAGTGGGAGGAGAGTTTCTGGGGACAAGCAGGGAACTTGTCTCCCGTCCAGGTGCAGAAGGAGATTTCTACAGGCAGGTGTGAGGCTGGCAGGATGGATGGGAATGTAGAAGAGCCTAGAGGAGGGGAAGCTGGAGCTCAGTTTTCCAGAGGGAAAAAGAAAATTAAGTGTCTGGTAGGAAGAAGGTAGGAAGAAGGGGATGTGATTCTGCCTCAACTATGATATTAGTCCATGACTGCTGCAAGCTCTACATTGGACTGTGCGTGTTTATTTATTTATGAAACCTTCTGGCTGAGGCTGCTCTGGCCCTGGCTGCTTCCTCTTAAACAGTGCTGCCTTGACTCCACCTTCCCGTCCTCTCCCTCTCTCCCTCATTCTGCTCTCTCAGTTCCCTTCCTCTCCTCTCCTCTCTTCCCCATCCTCCCCTTTGCTCTTTTTTTCTTGTCCTTTCCCTTTTTCCCTTTCATTTTCCCCTCTCCTTTTTGGGAAAAGTCATTGATCAGTTGACAGATCTGGGTCAGGCTGGCAGGGTGGCTGGGTTTCAGGCAGCCCTGCCTGGAAGAAGGAGGGGAAGTCTTCCCAGAGCACTTGTGCTGGATGACGCAGAGTAAGGAGGAAGAAACAGAAGGAGAAATCTCCCTTTATTAATTCCAGAGTCTGCAACAACTAATACCCTGGACATGCTAATTTCTTATTTCCAATTTATCTTTGCTGAGTTTTTTTGTTAATATTTTGGCCCAACTTCAATTCTCTCTCTCTTTCTCTCTCTCTCTCTGTATATTTTTTCTTACTTTACTGCTTCTTTTGTTCCTTTTCTCCTCTTTCCCAAACTATCAGAGATGGTCAAAGAATTCCTCATCACAGCTTAAGGCATACTAGAGAAACGAACTTTTGTTTATTTGCAAGAAAAAAAATACAGAAGTCCTGCCAGAAGAACCCTGTAAGTCATTTGCAAACTGCAAAACAAACCAGCAAACAGTTACATTTTCATTGCTCAGGGTATTTCAAGAGAGAGTGTCAAGTTGAAATATCAAATATTGGAAAACACATTCTTTAGTTCTGCAAGTAAAGGCATCTTGGGTTACTGCATTTGATCCCCTCCCCCCTTCTCTGGTTGTCTCCAATATTATAACAAAAGATTGGTCTGAAGGCTGACTGGTGTTGATTTCCCTCATTCATTCAAATGCTCTTTTCAAAGCAATGTTCTTTCACCATTTGACACCTGTGGACCAGTACCCATTTTGCACAACCATCCACAGACCTGCAGTAAACCTATGGTTTTCAGCCTTTCTCCACCTGGATCCACAGTAGTCTCTGAACTGGCAGTTGAAGACTATTGTTCAAGATAGAGATGCTTCCTTGCATTGTCTCATTGGTGCCACCCAACTGGAATCTAACACAGACCACCAACTCATGGTGAGTGGTGGGTTCAACCAATGTTCAACCAGTGTACTATGTACAGGGGTATGAGCTTTGGGTTTGGGATGATATCAGAGATGCAACCAAGTAAAGGAGACCAAGAGATTGTGCACTCCTAGTGCCAGCTTGTCATTCTTCCTAATAAATTCAGAAGCACCAATAAGTGTACTGGGAACAAGAAAGGATTCAGTGGCACGGCCTTGAGTTACTTGTGTAAAAGAGGATTAAAGAAACTCATCTTGGTTCTTGTTTTTAGACAGGGAGCCCTGGGGTGGAGTTTACGCCAGGCTGGCTCTTTATAGTAGCTGATGCTACTACTTTAAGCTTGTGTACCTTGAGCTGTGTCTCCTGCAGAGGAGCTCAGGGGTGTGTGCTACATCAGACATGGGTGGACATAGGGTCATTTGTTTAAACCACTTTCTTCCTCCCTAATACCTGGTCTGTCTTTTTTGTGCCCTGTTTTCTGCTCAGAATGAGAAGGCCCAAGGTTTTGGGGGAGAATATTGAGATAAGATCAGGGAGTAATTAATTGCCTGAGATTACTAAGGATTAGTAACTGATTCAGGGATTCCTGAGACTGACCAAAATTTCAGAGAAGATCTAGAATGATTTCTATTTGAAAGCACTTTTATTTGCTTCCCATAATATCACACCCTAATTTGGAGGCCAAGGAATAAAAAAAAAATTCATCCTTATTTGTTCTCATCTGCCACTATGTTAGAGCTGCAACATAAGCTATTTTTTTCCTTTTTCTTTTGGGCCACACCCAACAGTTACTCAGATGGGGCTCAGGGGACCATATGGGGTGCTGAGGATCTATCCCAGATTGACTGTGTGCAAGGTAAGCACCCTATCTCCCATGCTATTTCTCCAGCCCAACACATTCCGATTTTTATAAATTCTTGAGGAGGCTCAGATTTATGGCCTAGTTTGAAAACCAACCATCAAAAGTCACCTAGAAATTCTCTAATGATTTTAAAGAAGGCACACTGACTCTCTGTACCCCAGTTTTTATATCTCTAAAATAAAACAGTTGACAAGCCAAAGAGATCACAGAGAAGTTAAGATGCTTGTCCTGCATATGGCTGACCCTGGATTGATCCCCAGCACCACACAGGGTCCTCTGAGTACTGCTAAAAATGATCCTTGAGCACAGAGCCATCTCTAAGCACTGCCGGGTATAGCCCCCGAAACCAAAAATATAAAGATGAGAAAGAACAATATAAAGCAGTTGGAGTAAATAATGTTCAAATTTTACTTCAAGCTCAACATCGAGCAATTCTACAGTTAATTTTTTTTGTTTATCTTTTGGGGTAGGGTGGGGTGTCACACCTGGCAGCACTCCGAGGTTACTCCTGGCTCTATGCTCAGAAATCGCTCCTGGCAGGCTTGGGGACCATACGGGATGACAGGTTTCGAACCACTGTCCTTCTGCAAGCAAGGCAAATGCTCTACTCTCCGGCCCCATCTGCAGATAATTTTTTAAAGTAGAGTCATATGTAGGTGATGGTGCTAGAAGGAAATATAAAGGAGCAGTTCCTACTGGTAGAAAGCTAAGGCAGACAAGGTGCTGGGGTCTGATTGGGAATGTGGGAGCAGCAAACCCAGCTGGCTGGAAGTCACTATCACTGATTGCTTGGGCATCTGGGCATTCATAGCTTTCTCTCAAAGACTTCCTTGTGATGAGAGAAAAAAAATGGAACAGTCTCAGTATTTCAGGTAGGGGGAATAAGCTACTGTAACAAATCTTCATTGTTAATTTCCAATTCTTTTTTTTTTTTTTTTTTTTTTTTTTTTTTTTTTTTTTTTTTTTTTTTTTTTTGGTTTTTGGGTCACACCTGGCAGTGCTCAGGGGTTACTCCTGGCTCTATGCTCAGAAATTGCTCCTGGCAGGCACAGGGGACCATATGGGGCACCAGGATTCGAATCGATGGCCTTTTGCATGAAGGCAAACGCTTTACCTCCATGCTATCTCCCGGGCCCCTAATCTCCAATTCTTTAAGGGAAATTTAGGAACCTTTCAGTTTGGGTTGGGGGTCAAGAATGAGTGTGCTGATTGTAGGGTGAAGCGGAGAATTGCAGTTTTGGTGAACTTCCTGTAGTAATAGCAGATGCTGTTTATAATGAGGCCCACCTGGAACTTACGTCATGCTTGCATGTCATGTCACTCAACAAAAGAAAAATTGCTGTAAATTTTAGCCCAAGATAATTTAGTCACCCAAATATGCCTTGAATAGCATGGCGTTTTCCTTCATTGCCTTCCTAAAACTGGATTCTCTCATGTAACAGATTGCCCAATCTTTGTAGCTTCTCCCATGCCCTTTTGATTTCTGAGGCCCTATAATTAATTAATTTTTTCTTACTATTTCTTAAATTGAATCTCCATGAAATACAGTTACAAAGTTGTTGGTGGTTGAGTTTTAGTCATAGGATGTTTCAATAGCCATTCCTTCACCAGTGCACTTTCTGCTAACTTTGTCCCATTTCCCTCCCATTTCCCATCCCAGTTTGCTTCTAATGACAAATACTTGAATACTGCTGGTTATATGTGTGATAGTCTGTTTCTTCTCCCTCCCCCACTCTCTCTTTCTCTCTCTCTTTGTTTCAATCACATTCAGCAGTGCTCAGGGCTTATTACTGACTCTGCATTCAGGGATCATTCCTGGCAAGCTCAGAGGACAATACGAAATTCTAGGGACTGAGCCCAGGTTAGCCACATGCAAAGAACATACCCTACCCATTGTACTATCACTCTGACCCTGCATGTGATTTGTCTTACTTCCAGACTCTTTCATCAACTGGGCACCTGATTTCTGTGAACCCCACAATCAGCATGCATGCTTCCACAGCTTTTCTCATGGCAAATGAAGCTCCCAGACTCAACTTCCACAGCAACTCTATGGTTGGTCTGGAGGGCAGAGTAGAGGTTGGTTGCATAGAGCCCCTGTAAGGCATGTAGGGATAAAAGCTTGTCCGTTTTTGAAGAAGTCAGCAGGTCTAAGAGACACGTGAGGACCACGTACGTGTCTATTACATTTGAGCCAAGCCAATTTCAGTCATGAGGTGCTCACCAATTGTTCTCAATGCAGCTCCCCAAAGTGACAACCTCAGAGTCTCAACTAACTCTAGCCCAGAGGAACTTTCTAGAGCATTTTGATCCCTTATTCTAAACCCTGACACCTCAAAAATGTAGCTGTCTGGACTGCCTCATTTCAGTGTACCAAAAAGAGAAAACAGGGATTTTTTTTTATTGCGGTTTGATTTTTTTGTATTATTTTTATGTTTTCTATCCTTTCCCCCTTTCTTAAACTAATTTTTATAGTCTTTAGAAGGACTCCTCCAGTTTTTTGCTTTTTGAGTTTTTGTCCCCCCTTTTTTCTTTTTCTTTTTTTTTCTTACCTTCATACAGAACCACATAACTTGAACCATCTTGTTCTGCCTCACAAATTGAGGGGAAAATAATGGAGGGCACCAAGACCAAACAGTTGTATGAACATTGAGTAGAAATAAAAATGATCAGACTTAAACACCAAATCCAAAGCCAACTACAACAGAATCAATACCCAATCAACAAGAAGCTAGACACAGAAGGGACCACTTATACTAGCAGCCCGGGGGGGCAAAAGAGTGGCAATATAGGATGCATGCTGGGAACAGGGGTGGAGGGAGGACAGCATTGGTAGTGGGAATGCCCCTGATTCAATATCACTATGTACCTAAAATACTACTGTGAATGATTTGTAATCCACTTTGGTCAAAATAAAAATTATTGGGGCTGGGGGCCGGAGATATAGCATGGAGATAAGGCATTTGCCTTTCATGCAGAAGGTCATCGGTTTGAATTCTGGCATCCCATATGGTCCCCCGAGCCTGCCAGGAGTGATTTCTGAGCATAAAGCCAGGAGTAACACCTGAGCACTGCTGGGTGTGATCCAAAAACCAAAAAAAAAAAATTATTGAGGCTGGAGAGATAGCATGGAGGTAAGGTGCTTGCCTTGCATGCAGAAGGACAGTGGTTCAAATCCCAGCATCCCATATGGTCCCCCAAGCCTGCCAGGAGCGATTTCTGAGTATAAAGCCAGGAGTAACCACTGAGTGCTGCCAGGTATGACCCAAAAACCAATAATAACAATAATAATAATAATAATAATAATAAAATAAAAATCATTAATAAAAAAGAGAAACCATCGCTCTTCAGATATTTTACAATTATCTGACTAGTATTTTTTGTTTTTGTTTTTGGGTTACACCTGATCATGCTCAGGGGTTACTTCTAGCTCTGCCCTCAGAATTTACTCCTGGCAGTGCATGAGGTATCATATAGGATCCCAGAGATCAAACCTCTGTCAGCTGCCTGCAAGGCAAATGTCTTACCTCTGTGCTATTGCCCTAGCCCCACCCCACCAGTAGATTTGTTTTTGTTTCTGGGTTACACTGAGCAATGCTCAGGGGTCATTCCTGGCAATGCTTGGAAAATTATATGGGATTTCAGGATTCAAACACAGGCCAACACGTGCAAGATAAATGCCCTCCCTGCTGTGCTATTATTCCCACCCCTGACCAGTAGATTTTAAGATGAGAAGACAAAGGAGATGGAGACTCTCATTTTGTACATTCCAGTCATGTGCTCTAGGTCTGGAGGGAAATTATAACTAGTGTCTGGATTGCTGAAGTCCAAATCCAGGCTCTGCCCACTTTCTGGTTTGAAATCTTTGGAAATTGAATCAATCTCTCTGTGTGATCAGTTATCTCTTCTATGAAAAGGAGATAAGTATAGAACTTATCTGTAAGTCTGTTACAAGGCTTAAATACAGTATTGCAGAAATAACCCTTGGACTACTGCCCAGCCCACAGTAAGCTCTCAATGAGTATTACCTAATAACATCACGATTGCTGCTAATTCTGCCATCCTTAGGATACATCTTATTTTTTCTCAGAGTGAATTTTAAAAATTTGAAAAAAAAAAACTCATTATTTCCTCTTCACAGCCTCAGTTGTCTTTTCCCTACATTTCAGGATTTCTCCCTTTGTGTGTCTGTGTAACACGGCATGAGTACCATTGGCTCTATCTAAAGTTCTACCACTCATAGTGTATTTCTCTTAAGCATTTCTTGTCCCCATGGTCTCTGAAGTCTATGGTCTTCTGAAGTCCTCCATGCTTCCAAACTCAAATACATTAAATCCTTCAGTTCCTTCGACAGGAATGGGAACTTAATGGGCTTGACTTGGGTTTTCCAGACTCTCCTGCTCTTAGATGCCTCATTCCTGGACTCCAGAGCATTTTCTGTCACCCTCTCATTGTTGCACACACACATGCATTGCTCCCTGTGCTGAACACTGCCTTTATTTGCTTTGCACATACTTGATTCAGTTCAAGATTAAAAAAATGCATATTTCGGGCCCGGGGGATAGCATGGAGGTAAGGCATTTGCCTTTCATGCAAAAGGTCATCGGTTCGAATTCCAGTGCCCCATATGGTCCCCCGTGCCTGCCAAGAGCAAATTCTGAGCATGGAGCCAGGAGTAACTCCTGAGCACTGCCGGTTGTGACCCAAAAAGCAAAAAAAAAAAAATGCATATTTCTTTGAAGCCTCCCACTGATTCCTTTTCCTCCATTATGCTTGTGTCCACTTTGCAGACACATATCTATCTAAACTCATGTGTTGAGATTTACTCACTCACTAATCTCCTATTCCCAGACCACAAACTTTGCAAGAATAGAAATGGTCTTATTTATCAGTACATTTCCAGCACAACACAATTTTTGGCACACACTTGATAACGTCAAGAAGTTGAACATGGAAGGAAAAAAGAGAGGAAGAAATGTCTAAGATTTCAATAGATATTTTTAGACCCATGCTAACTTCACTTAGGATGGTCTTTCATTATCTCAATCCTTCCTTCTGTTAGCCATATCTACAGCCTCCAACCTCTTATCAGATTTAATTAGTATCTTCTTTCTCACAAGATCATTTCTGAACTTTGTATCTGTCACCCTATATTCCCTCCTTGCTAGAATCAATCATAAACCATGTGTTAGAGAACCTAGATTGTGGTGGATGAACTCAATATTTCCTGCTAAACTTAGCCATGATCAGAAAGATAATAACTCTAGTCAATAAATCAGATAAATTGAGGGAAGAGTGATTATTTGAACCTCTCTAGATATCAGGACAGGGATGGGGAAAGTTGAGGTTCAAATCAAAGAGAAATGCCTCATGGATTTTTGTAGTTGTGAGGCTGAAATAAACAAGAAATTCCCCCTCCTTCCTCTTTCTATCAACTCTTTCTTGTCCCACAAGACTTTTCACATTTCCTCTGAAATAGTCAAGAGAAAACTTGTTCCAAACATGGAAGAGATTAATTTACAGCTTTTTGTCTTAATGTAATTGGTGAAACATACAAGTTTGTAGTTGGATAAATCATTTTGCTAATTCTGAAAAAAAAAATAGAGAATGAATTAACTACTCTAACGTTTCTATTCCTTTGCCAAAAAATGCCCTTATAGTTGAATTTAAATTCTTATATTGAAGTTTTTATCACTTTATTTTCTGGTGGAAGTCTTTTTCAGGGTCAAGAAAAATCAAATATCAATTAAAAAAAAAAGAATAATCAAATCTCAAACTTAGACACAGACACTAGGAATTGGGATATATCTTGAATTGGCTCAATCTTCTTCCTTCTGGTGGAAGTCATGCATGAATGATGGTAGTTAATTCCTGCTCAGCAGACAGAGATTTCTGGTGATCAGGTACATGCTACTTGAGTGTGGTCCTCAATTCTGACTTTCTTTCATACTCTCCCTTGGAGACAGTTATAGTTGTCAAGTTTCCTAATTCACAAACTCCTCTTGTTGAATGAGACAGTTATCTGGATTCTAAAATAGCAGCACCTGCCACTATGGTGTGAAGATAACTGATAATGACTGATATTGGCTCCCCTCTTCATAGTTGATAAACTGAAAACACTCAACTAGCGGGCAACTTTAATGTCTTTCTCTTGATAAGATTCAGGGAAATGTATTCAGGGAGTCATTTAACATATATACCTCTAAGTTTCCCCCTATTTCTGAAAACACAACAGCACAGTTCAGGATTCTGTGATGAAAGCCCAAGTTTTAGGGGTAAGATTCCAAGGATCTAAGGATTCTAGATATCTGTCTTCTTATCTTCTTCCTGGATATTTAGGAATCATTTAAAAAATGTGGGACAAGCACATTAAGAATTGGGAGGGGGGGGGAAATTGGAGTGATAGAACAGAGGGTAGGGCATTTGCTTTGCATGTGACTAGCCAAGGTTTGATCCCTGGATTCCCATATGTTTCCCCTAGCCCAGTGGTCGGCAACCTTTTTGTTTTTTTTTTTTCAACTGAGCCAAATCTCGCCAAAACCATGATTGAAATTTATTTTGAGAGCCACATTTTTTTTTGACAGTGCTCAGAGGCTACTCCTGGCTCTATGCTCAGAAATCACTCCTGGCAAGCTCAGGGAACCATATAGGATGCTGGGATTCGAACCACTGACCTTCTGCATGAGAGGCAAACACTCATGCTATCTCTCTGGTCCCGAGAGCCACATTTTTAAAACCAAAAATACATAGGATGGTACAATGTTTTTAGTTTCAATAAATTTTTATTGAGAATATTCTGCATATAAGTATCCACAGAAGTTGGGAGGATACAAATAGCACAACTAATGAAACAAAAACT
>PVKC010015642.1:0-21330 GCA_004027635.1 Crocidura indochinensis
AGAGAGAGAGAGAGAGAGAGAGAGAGAGAGAGAGAGAGAGAGAGAGAGAGAGAGAGATAAGTAAAATAATATGAACTACAAAAGGAGGGATCAACTTCAATATCTACACCAAAATAAGGACGTTAAACAACAACAACAACAACAACAACAATCAGGGGCCTGGGAAATAGCATGGAGGCAAGGCGCCTGCCTTTCATGCAAAAGGTCATCGGCTCGAATGACCCACAAGATCCCCCGTGCCCACCTGATGCTGTGCTGTTTTAAAGACTATTAATTTATAGTACAATATACAGTTGGGGAAAATGATGTGTCCCATCATCTTTTTACCAAGCGTGGCTTTACATATTTGTGGGCATTTATAGTTTCAAATAAATTTCAGGAGTGTTAGATCCACTTTTTTGAAAAAAATCTTGGTTATTCTTAGAGGGATAGCATTAGATCTGTACAATACTTTGGGTAGTATTTACATTTTGATGATGCTAATACTCCTATTCAATGAAGAGGGTATGTGTCTCCATTTCTTGTGTCCTCATTTATTTCTTTTTTTATACATTTATTTTTTATCTTTTAATTTTTTAAAATGTTTTTTATTGAGACCAATGTGAATTACAAGTCTTTTACAGTTCCCCTTATATTTCTTGAAGCAGTGTTTTGTAGTTTGCTTTGTATAGGCCCTTCGTGGCTTTAGTTAAGTTGACTCCCAGTTTTTGAGTTTGTGTGACATAATATGAGTGGGATTGTTTTATTAATGCTCATTTATTCTCTATTATTATTTATGTAGAAGAAGGCCATTGAGTTTTGAGTGTTAATGTTGGCCTGCCACTTTGCTATATGAATCTACTATTTCTAGAAACTTTTTGGTAGAGTCTTTGGGGTTTCCCAAGAATAGTATCATGTCATCTGCAAACAGTAATAGCTTGACTTCTTTTCTTTCCTATCAGGATGCCCTTGATATCTCATTCTTGTCTAATTGCTATAGCAAGTACTTCTAGTACTGTGTTAAATAGGAGTGATGAGAGGGGGGCGGCCTTATCTTGTACTAGATTTTAGAGGAAAGGCTTTTTGTTTACCTCCATTGAGTATAATATTTACCATTGGCTTGTGATAGATGGTCTTGACTATATTGAGAAAGTTCCTTCCATTCTCATTTTTGTGTGTGTGTGTGTGTTTGTTTTGTGTGTGTTTTTATTGGGGGGGGGTCACACCCAGCAGTGCTCAGGGGATACTCACAGCTCTGTGCTCAGAAATTGCTCCTGGCTGGCTTGGGAGACCATATGGTGCTGCAGGCCTGTTAAAGTTCCTAAGTAACCTTAGTGGGTAAATATTCCTAACTGAGAAATTAAGCGGGTGCGCAAAGTGGACAAATAAGAAATATAAATTATGAAATATGAAATGAAATACATGAGACCACACAAGATTACAAGAGGTCCTTCCACAAAGAGACAAGTGACGAGTGGCAAGAAGGCGTCTATTCTTTCCATAAGCCTTTTATAGGCAAGTTTACCATTGAGACCAGGGCTAGAATTAGCATATGAAAAGCCTGCTACTGCAGGTAAGGAAAAAAGTTCTGTTGTGGGTTAGCTTTCTGTTTTGGATAAGAAGGAGAAAACAGGTATTTTCAAGGAAGTAGGAGGAGAGAGACAAATGGTTAGATTTTAGGGGAAAACAGATCATTGCTTCCATCATGAGCTAAGCTTTGGAAAAAAACATGATCTTGGTGCCAAGGTAGCAGAGATCACAAAGAGCTAGTCAGCGGGAGACTTTTGGTGGTTTTTCTGTATTGTATTTTCTTTGTCTGAGGAAAAGCCTGATTTTCTAATAATGGTCAAAATAAAGAGAGAGATAGCATTATCACAGCCACATTGGAATTATAGCCAAACAATCCACGCAAAAGGGTCAACTGATTTTCTTTCTTTCTTCCTTTCTTTCTTCCTTCCTTCCTTCCTTCCTTCCTTCCTTCCTTCCTTCCTTCCTTCCTTCCTTCCTTCCTTCCTTCCTTCCTTCCTTCCTTTCTTTCTTTCTTTCTTTCTCTTTCTTTTTCTTTCTTTTCTTTCTTTTTTGGTTTTTGGGTCACACCCGGCAGTGCTCAGGGGTTACTCCTGGCTCCATGCTCAGAAATTGCTCCTGGCAGGCACGGGGGACCATATGGGGCACCGGGATTCGAACCAATGACCTTTTGCATGAAAGGCAAACACCTTACCTCCATGCTATCTCCCGGGCCCCAGGGTCAACTGATTTTGACTTCTCTAAGTGGACCTTTTTGGCAAATAATTCCTTTTTAGGAGTGCACTACACCTAAGAAGGCTAAAAAGCACATCTGGTGTGTGCCATTCCTAAGTGGGGGGGCAATAATATGAAATGCCACGATTTGCGCCACAGTTCGTCTGGGTGTCAGGCATGTGCAAGGCAAACATCTTACTACTGTGCTCTCTCTCCAGTCCCTTTCTTTGTGTTTTTATCATGAATGGGTGTTGACCATATAGAATGCTTTCTATGCATCTATTGATATGATTATATGGTTTTTAGTTTTTCTTTTGTAGACATGGTATATTATCTTGCTTGATTTGTGTATGTTAAATCAGCCTTGCATCTCTGGAATAAAATCTACTGGTCATGGGTATGACCTTTTTGATGAGGTGTTGGATTTTATTTGCCAGGATTTTGTTGCGGATCTTTGCATCTGTGTTCATCAGGAAAATTGGTCTGTAGTTTTCTTTTTTGCAGCATCTTTGTCTGGTTTTGTTATCAGGGTGATGTTAGCTTCATAAAAAAACTATTTGGGAGTATTTCTGTTTCTTTAATTTCCTGAAAGAGCCTGAAAAGGATTGGTAGTAGTTCCTCTAGAAAGGTTTGAAAGTATTCGTAAGTGAATCCATCTGAGTCTCAGCTTTTGTCTTTGGGAAGACTTTTGATTACCATTTTAGTATCCTCAGTAGTGATGGGTTTGTTTAGATATGCTAAATCATGCTGGTTTAATTGTGGGAGATTATAAAAGTCCAAGAATTTTACATTTCTTTCTGGTTCTCTTGGTTCATGGCATAGTTTCTCAAAGTAATCTCTAATTACACTTTGATTCCCTCTTTTCATTTCTAATCTAGTTTACTGAGTTTCTTTTTCTCCTGTAGTGGTAAGTTTTTCTAATGGTTTATCAATCTTGTTGATTTTTTTTTTTAAAAAACCAATTTTTGCTTTAATTGATTTTGAATTGTTCTTTGGGTTTCTACTTCTATGTGAATTTGTGGAAAATGTCTAAGTAATTTATTTTCTCTCTCATATTATAATAATGATATATTATATTAATATTTTCTCTCTCATTATTATAAATGATTTGGTTAATGACTTTTCTGTCATTTCTCATAGAAAGTTCTAAAAAGATCATAACAATCAAGAAGTTTTCTTGATGATTTCTGTTTTTTAGATGATTTTTATAGTCACCTTGATTTATTTGGACACACCCAAGATTTTTTTCCTCCTTGGATTTACTTCCCTATGAATCCTGAGTGATTACCAGTTCATTTTAGCATTGTGTTACTTGGCTTTTGGTCTCCTTTTATGACAAGTGGGCAAGTCAAATCCTCTTAGGGAGGTAGATACAAAGATGATTTTTTTTTTATCAATGGTAATTAATTGACTCCTCTGTTTGTCCTTTAACTCTGCAGAGGTCTTAGAATCTGTGACCATATGACTGTTCTTCTCTCAAAGTACCCTATTCCAAAGCAACAAAGTTTTCTTGCATAAATTCCTGTAGCAAATTGAAAACTACAAGATCTAATTTTGTAAAATGAAAGCTTAGGTATGATTATTACCTGCAAGACTTAGAAACATTACATAATGTGTAACTGAATAGAAAAACAGTTTTGAGACTACCTTTAGCATATGGGGGAAGTTTCAATACATTTCACAAGAGGAAAAAGTAATACAATGAAAAAAACTCATATTGGCAGTGTAACTTAGCCGTACAGCATGTGTTCTGCCTGTATAAGGTCCTAGATTTGTACCCCAACACTACACTACAAGCACACACAGAGAAAGTGATATCAGTTCTAAATGTTGATTATTCTCAAAATTCTTGTTGTCCCTCTGCAGGGGTTATAAGGGCAGTTGGATGCAAGACTGCAGCTGTTCCTAAATGTTGATTTTAACTTTGCATTGGTCCCTTGTGGGAAAGGATGCCATGTATGCCACCAGAATGGATTTACAGGTGTTTGAGAAATGTTTTCTTTCCTAAGGGTTACTTGACACTTTGTAACAGACAAGCTATAATGACATAACATCTGCTGCTTGGAGACATGGTTTACAATAGTCCCCCTGCCCCTAACCTCCTCCCCTATTCTGTCATGTATAGATCTATTGAAAAAGATCTGCATCTGCTTTAGCTGTGTATTTCCCTGTCATTCTCCTCTTTTCACTGCACAGGACTGGATACATTGACAGTAAGGAAAGCAGCAAGTCTAAATCTTTGCCAATTTGCTCAAAGCAGACCCAGATTAAAGTGGTTTCCATATTGAGATGTCATGTTTATAATAAATGAATATATGAAAAGCATGTTTTATTTTAAAATTAAAAGAGCTCTCTTTATGACGCTTACAACAACCAAGATCCCTAATTCCAGAGATCTGACTGAAACAACTGTAACTGAACAGGTCTTCTAGAAACACAATGAAAGACTCTATCCTAGGCTTCATCTTAGGACCAGTGCAAAAACCAAGATCACCAACTACAGAAGACTGATTAAAACAACAGTAAAGGGACAGAACTCCTACAAACATAAAGAAAGACATTGTCATAGGCTCTAATCTCTGACTGGTCCGGACACCAAGATCTCTAAATACAGAGGTCTGATTTGATCAACCATGACAGAACAGAAAATTTTCAAACACCACAAAAGGACCTAGGGGAGAGTTAATGAACAAGGATGGAGTTTGTAGTTATTCCCATGACAGTATACTTCAAGGGTGGAGAAACCCTGTACCTCTTAGGCGAAGAAAATTCCCTATCTAATTTCCCCAATATTTACTGTGCCTATGCAGAAAGAAAATAAAAAAGCAACACAAAATAATTTGGGAGGGTTTCTAATATTGCTACTGATGTTGTTTTCACTTTGTGTGCTTTGTTTTGTTTTCAATTCAGAGCTATGGGTATTTTGTGGTGGTTATCTTTATTGCTAAGGTTCTTTTTGGATTTTTTTCTTTTTTGATTTTTCCTTCTGTATTGTAGTTGCGTTTTCCCTCCTTTTTCGCATTTTCCCCTCAAATTAATATTTATAGCCTCTAGAAGGACTCCACCCATTTTTTTCTTATATGACTTTTACCCCATTTTATCTATTTTTATCTATTTTTTTCTTCTTTTTATTTTTTCTCTCCTTCAAACAGAAACACATAACTGGAACCATCCTGTTCCACCTCCCAAATTGAGGGGAAACAATGGAGGGTACCAGACCAAACACTTGTATGATCACTAAGTGGTAATAAAAACGATTGGACTTAGACACCAAACCCTAAGCCAGTGACAGCAGAATCGATGCCTAATCTACAACAAGATAGACATGGAGGAGACCACTTATACTAGCAGCCCAAGGGGTAATGGAGGGGGATAGGGGATGCATGTTGGGAACAGGGGTGTAGGGAGGACAAGTCTGGTGGTGGGAATTTCCCTTATTCATTGTCAATATGTACCTAAATATTACTCTGAAAGACTTGTAATCCACTTTGGTCAAAATAAAAATTATTATTATTATTTTAAAAAAAGAGCTCTTGAGTAAAAAAATCAACCCCCCCCCATGTTGTATTGTAAGAATAAATATAGTAGAACTGAGGTTCTACATTAGGATGGGACGTGCATTCTCATTTGTTTTATTGATATAATGGCAAGTTTCACTAACTGGGATGGGTTTCATTTGTGTAGATTCTTGCATACTGAATGCATTACTTGGAGTGTTTTGATTACTGATAGAGTACTTGTTCCCTGTTCACTTCTATATTCTCTATCCTAAGTTTTGGTAATTGGGCTTTCTTCCAGAGGTCTATGTCTACTCTGACTCACTCTGAACCATCTTCCCCTCTACCTTGACAAACTACTTTTAGTCTATGCTCTAAGATGAGCATCTAGATGTCTGTAGTGTTTTGTCTACACTGTTGCACACACGTGGAGGTGAAATGAGAAAGGCTAGAATACTTGTATGTCGGCTGCAGGGTCATTCAATCACATGCATTCAATCAAAACTTTTCAGTTGCTTCTCAAAGCTTGGTGTAAGTAAAAAGTGGAGGCTTAGGCCTGGTCTCCATGTATATTCTTGTCTAAATATTATAAATATTACCACTGGGCTGGTAGTAGCATACTATCATTACAATTGGCTGGTACAATGATTAAAAAAAGGTGATTGAGCATGGATTTTAATTTAATTTTCTCACTTATTATATAACCAAAAGCAAGTAAATATGAGTATAATTTCAATTGAAGCAAAAAGTTTAACTGGCCAGTTCACTTTTCAGGCTGAAGATACTAACTTACCATCTTCAGCAAACAATGCATTTTTTTTTAAATGCTGATTTGGATATTTGAAATTTATTGATATTTTCAATAAAATGATTATAAATTATTAACAGTCACATTTTGTTGTACTACAGTGAATACTGAACTGTATTTTTAAAAAATCCACAACCACAAATTATGCACAAATCATGAGGACCAGTTATTTTCGATTGCTAGCCTTAAAATTTGTGTGTCTGTGTGAGTGTGAAAAAGGTTGAAAGCAAGTTGTGGACTGTTCAGGAAAAGGAGTATGGTAGTATAATTAGTTCAACTTTTAATTCAACTCATTATTTCAAGCACCTAGGCTCATTAACTCAGTACAGACAACCACAGTTACTAATTTTATTATAGTCTGTGGATATTTATTGTATTAAAAATTGACCCAGTGTTTAGAGATGCTTGATCATAGTTGTTCATCCAATATATATAAACTTTTAGTGTTTGACTGGCACTGAATACCAGTCCTTCAAAGCCAATAGTTTTGATAGATTTTTATAGATATTTTCAAATGAGAAAGTAGGGCTAGAATTTCCATTTACTGTGTGAGCGGATGCACAAATGCTCTTCCATTGATGTGATTGACTCATATGGATAAAAACTGGCCCCATTGCACTTTATCTTCATGAGGACATTATTGGAATAATGCCCAGAGATGATAGAGGTGAGGGCCAAAAGGTCTGGCTCACAATATGAAGTTTACCGCAAAAAAAAGTGAATGCAGTTAGAGAAATAACTACACTAACAACTATCATGACAAGCTAGATGTGTCAGAGAAGTAGAATGCCTGTCTCAAATACAGGAAGGGGGTGGGGGAGGAAGAAGATGGGGGCATTGGTGTTGGGAATGTTGCACTGGTGAAGGGGGGGTGTTCTTTTTATGACTGAAACCCAACTATAATCATGCTTATAATCATGGTGCTTAAATAAAGATTTTATTTAAAAAATTTTAAACAAATTCTTTGGTTGTGCTCCTTAATCTTTGATTGACTGGTTTGAATTGGTCTCAATCATTTCTGTTAAATTTTATGAATGAGTGCATACTACTTTTCTCTGATTGTGGATGAGTTTGGAAATAAGTAATCACAAAAGTTGTATAGTCAAAAATTGATAGTCTCTGTGGCAGCCAAGGTAACTCACTTAATGGAAGAAGTTTTTCTTTTCACAAATTTTTTTCTCTACTATGAACATTCTAATTTGTATTTTGTGTATTCATTTTCTAACTGACTTTAAATTTCAGTGCTTTCTCAATTGTAAATATGGAATCATGAGTGCTTGTTAAAAAATTAATGGTTCAAACCAGTATTTAAAAATAAAATAGAATGAATCAGTACCTTATCTATTGGACAACATCTTAGGAAGCAGGAAAAGTATTGTTGGTGCAAAACTTTTATTTCAGTTGTGCATAATGAAACTATTAAACAATGTTGTTAAATGCTTCATAATATATATGAATCATAATGAAAACATTCATAAAACATTAAACTAAGGCAAGTTGTTTGAGGATGTATTTTACTTCTTTTGTCTGGTTGCTATTTAAAACTGTTGTGCTAGCCAAAATTGTAATATGAAAACAGACTTTAGCCCATCACCAGTTAATGATAAAATGTACTGTTACTGCCATGTGAAGAGGCAAAGACTTTGATACCACCATAATGTTAAAATCATTTTATACTTTTCAGTGGCTTTTTTTTTTTGGTTTTTGGGCCACACCCGGTGACACTCATGGGTTACACCTGGCTATTCGCTCAGAAGTCGCTCCTGGCAGGCACGGGGGACCATATGGGGAACCGGGGGATCGAACCGAGGTCCGTTCTAGGTTAGCACAGGCACTTTATCTCCAGCGCTACCGTCCAACCCCTTCAGTGGCCTTTTTATAAAAAGAAAAAGGGCAAGATTAAGTACATGCAGTGAAATGGATTTTCTTTGGACAAAAGACTTGTCTATTTTCATTTAACTCTGCAAAAAATTACATCGTTCTGGCACATAACTGTCTCCTTAACCACTGAACAGTTCAACCATTTGAATAAATTGTACATTGTAAAGTTTATTGTAGCTACCTGTATTATTGATTGTATTGTATACTGCAATAAATGTGAATTTGTAGTTCTTTTATTTTTTAAAATAATTTTTATTGAGACCAATGTACACAGAATTAGGGTCATTTTCATCACCAGTGTGATCTCCCTCCACAATAGTTCCCAGCATATATCCCATACCTCCACCCTTAGCCCCATGGGCTACCTGTGTAATAGGACCCTTTTCCATATAACTTGTTGTAGTTTGGGTCTCTTGATACGACTGTCATTGACTTTAGTTTTGGTATTTAGGTTTGACCATTTTTTATTTTCACTCAATGCTCCCTAGAAGGCTTGTCCCATTTACTTTTATTTTTCTCAGTTTGTAAGAAGACATAGAAATATGAGGCAGAACATGATAATTCATGTTTTTTGTATCTGTTAAAAAATAGTGGGTAAGAACCCTTGTCTAGAAGTTATAAATATGAATAAAATTAAAAGAAGAAAAAAAAGAAAGAAGAAAATGAAAAGAAAAAATGGGAAGCAGATGTGGAAAGCTTTTTTTCTCTCTGCATAGGTGCAGTAAATATTGTGGAAATTAAAAAGAAAATTCTTTTGGCTTAAAAGAAACAGGGTGTCTCTACCTTTGAATCATACTGTCATTAGACTGACTATAGGATCCAGATATATTAGTTGTCATCAGGGTGTCATATGAACCTACACTGGCTCATGTTGGTGCCAGAGAGGTATTAGGGCCTACCCTGGGGGAGTTTGATTCCTGGTGCTGGTGCAGGGAACTAAGCCAGTTCTAAGATTGGGATCCAGTGTTCAGGGTTGGATGGTTGATGTCTGATTACTTGGAGTCTAAGTAGAATCCTTATGACAAATGTTCAGGGTGGAAGGCATCCCTGTACTATAAAATGTATGAATTCTTATCAAAGTCTTTGCCTCTTCACATGGCAATAACTTTGGGGTTGGGATAGGGTCTTTTGGTAAAGCAGGGTTTTATATCCTCTTTCTTGATTTTTTCTTTTTTGACCATACCCAGTGGTTCTCAAGGGTTACTCCTATCTCTGCACTCAGAAATCACTGCTGGCTCAGGGGACCATATGGGATGCCAGGGATTGAACCTGCATTGGTCCTGTGTCAGTCATATGCAAGACAAATGCCCTACCACTGTGCTACCACTCTGGCCCCTTCTTGATTGGTTTTATGATGATACAATAATATACTCTTAGTACCAAGCTCAGAATTCTTGTTTTATAAAGGTACAAAAATAGTTGTGGGATCTTTATTTCTGTTTATATCTGGACTCTATGCGTGGTGAGTCTGCATTAAGATAATTTCCATGGTCTTAAAGAGACATAAAATATACTGATGCCAGATGGGTTTGGGTTTGTGCAGCGTGCCCTGGCCACACAGTGGCTAGATGTCCTAAAGATGATGTTTGTGGAGTTCAGGTGCCTGTGAAGAATGGTGAAGTACACATTTTTGATATTTTTCACATTTTGTATTTAGGGTATTTATTCTTTGTATCTAAAACTGAATAGCTATTGTGCTTTATTGATTTTTGGTAGTAGTGAGCAGACATTTCTGTATGAAACTATTTGCAAAAGCCACTATTTTAGAAATAATTGTATTTTGACATATACCAATAATATGAATGAAATTATTTTAACTGTGTGAACTTTTACTGAAAATATTTTGAATTCATTCTGAGATTTTAATCCTGCATGGGTAGTTTTTCACTAATGGCTTTTTTTTGGATTCCCATTTGAATAGTTTTTGAAATTGTCATATTGTGATAATTTGCACACCTATAACTGTAATATTTCTTGCCGTATTTATGCAATCTGTGTATCAGTTTGAACAAATGTTTATATGTATTTTATATAAAGCTGTCTGTATCAGGTAAAACATCATTCTTCCCCCCCCCCTCACCTTTTTTCACTACAGGTACCACATAATGTAGGGCTAGTGACCATTTCTGGTGATACTAAGCCTACTGGTACTGATCAGGTGATTTGGTACTCAAGAACCACATATTATTTGGGGGTGCTGAAAGTTCATGCAAACTTTGAGACCATACTCAGAGTCTTTTTGTATATTCTAAGCATTTGCTCTGTTATTTGACTTTTATTTCCAGTCAACAGTGACAAGTTTTCAGGCATATGATAGGCATTATGAAAAATGTATAAGCACAATGAAATTTTACATAATTTGTAGACAGCTGGTCTTTCACTTTGCCTTACTCATTAAGTTTATACTTATTGATACTGGTTTTTAATGTTTCCTCCAAAGAGAACTATCATGAGATAAAAATATTCTTTAGTTCATAGTACTTCTTAGCTTGTAAGTTACTGAAAAGTTGCTGAAAAGTCTCAAGTCTGGTTTCTAAGTTCCTGATATATTAAGTTTATCCTAGAAGAAAGACCAGGTAACAACCTACCTGTAGCAAAGTGAATTTCAACCTTATTACCTCTCTATCAGGGAGTTGATTTAATGTTAATATAGTCTCTGCCTCTAGGGGATACATGTGATCTGAATGGATTTCCTATGCCTGATGAACTGGTAACCTTAAAATCAATTTTTTATTTAAATTTTTTAAAATTAAATTACCATGAGGTATAGAGTTACAAAGTTGTTGATAGTTGAATTTCAGTCATACAATTGCTATTGTTAAGAAAGGTATGATTGACCTCTTGGCATCTCCAGTAATAGGACACAATTTGGAAGGGGTGAAATAAATAGCCACTGACTCTCAAGAATGATAGTAATAGATGGAAGATGTGTTTGGGCTTCTGGGAAGCTCCATAGAGGGAGGGCCTCAAGCCCAGCAACTGACTTCTGGCTCTAGTTAGAATCACAAGTTCAGGCAGCAAACCACATTTTAAAGAAATTCTTTTTGTAATGTTATTCCACCACCATTTTGTGGGCCCAACAATTTCACTCTGGGGATTTGCTATTGCTAACATATCCATTTGCTTCATTTCAATTTCTATTTATTAAAAGCCCACTTAGCTTATTCCCTGGGAATCTATAGACAGAGAAAAACTCTTGGATGAAAACATGAAGGTTTACCTCGAGGGCATTTGGTTAGTATAACCTATTTATTTTTAAGCTTTTTCCATCAAGTAACACAGACTGGTGCCAAAGAGAGAAGTCAGCTTGATTTTGTTGTTTCATTTAAAAGATCTGTGTATCCACCAGCAAATGCCCAAGAGAAATTTTAAGCCCAGAAGGAGGTAAGTTGTGTGTCTGCACACTGCGGCTGTTTTGGCAATGTCCCATCAGTTTAAGTCATTTCTGATGACTTCACTCTCCTGGTGACATCAGCCTCTAATCTCCTGAAGGTGAATTCATGTATGATTGCTTCAAAATACTCACTCTCTGGGTTCCCGGCCATTCCTGCTGATATATGGTCAGAGCTCATCTTGCCCAGGCCACAGTCTGGTCTGCTAGCTCCATTTTGTGCTTTCTGTATCATATTACCATGTGGACATGATGTCACTCACTGGCACAGCCTCACTTAGAAATGAAATGTGCTGGTTGTAAGCAAAAACCCAAAAGTTCTTCCTGAACCCTATCCCAGGTATAAACCAAAAAGGCTGGAGGGATGACTTGATTCTATTTTGCTTGGATATTTTTCTCATTTTTCTCTCTCTCTGCTCTCTTTGTGTACACTGCCTGTTGATAGTATCTTTATAATCATTTTCAGTCCATTATATCCACCAGCTCTTGAAATGTTTGCTTACTGATGGCATACATTAAGTATAAGACCTTGAAATGATTTAGTTTAGCCTCCTAAAATGTCAAGTCTATGAACGAAAGTAACCTCTTTACATTCTAAGATCATTTCCTTTTCTTTGTTTTTCAAATGTCATGAGAGAATGAACAGGAAAGCACCCCTGGCTTGTTAGATGGGAGCCAGTAGTCAGCTTTGAGAAATCCCATAACTCTCTGTATTTGGCTTCAGAGGCTGAGGATGTTCTTGGTAGTGTAGAATATGGTCAGGAAAGGTACTGGGAATTTGCCTCATTTTAGATCAGTGTGCCATGGCATACATAAAATTTTAGGGGAGCTCAGCCCCTAAAATCCTCAGATTTTCCTGGTGGGGAGAACTGAAATAACCCCCATGGGGTTCCTTAAAAGACCCTCTGCTGATGACTTTTCCCCTTGTGTGGATAGTTGAAGAATTCCCAAAGAGAAAAATCTATGCTTGGTATTACATTTTCTGTCATTATTTGGCTATCTCTCCTTTGTAAAATTTCTTTGTAAAAATTATGATCTTTATCGAACAATTTGGCTCAGAAATTCCAGCACCAAAGGTTACTAAGAGAACCCCTTTTCTGGATAATATTTAGCACCTAAAAGCAAAGACAATACTTTTATTCTTTTTCAAATATGTCCTTGCAGCTTCAGTTTCTGATAATCAAAGGCATGGCCAGATTACAGATCCTGGACTATTGACTTCTCAGAAAAGGGGAACCACACTTTAGGGGATTTGGTTCCTTCCTATATTTGGTTATAACTTCCTTGAGTTATAACCTTCTCCTTTGTACTCAGAATCCATATAGCTCACACCGATAGCTCAAGTATTGTTTACTGTTAAACTTTGCTTTGTGATTGTAAACATTCTTCTCAATACCTATGACTGGTTTTTCCATATAAAGTCCTCTGCTTAAAGATTAAATTTGTCTCACTCCTGCCAGAAGATGTGTTGACCCCATATACTCTATGTGTGGTTCTATTATTTTATATTTTATATTCAGCCCCTCATGTTACCCGTTTTCCTCTCATGAAGGATTTGTTCCCCACTAGAGATGCCAAGAGGTAAGATGCCTGCAGCACCAGTGTAAACACCTTTTATCTTGCTTATTACTTCTCTATGTCAGCAGGAATTCAGAATTCTAAGTACTTCCCTGCACCTTATTGTCCTCCTGTGGCTCCAGTCCTATAGGGAAGAGAAGTTGAACTCCACTTGGCCCCATGTCCTCAACTAGGACCTGAGCCAAAATAGGGCTGAAGAAAGGGGCAGTGTGCACACATCATCTCCTTGATCCTGTGCATCCATTACTTCAGATTGATGACCTGTGGTTATTGCAAGTAGCTCTTCTGATGTATAGAAATAGCAGGTTAGATGCTGGGTTTTAAAGTTATGACAGGACAATTTCCTACGAACACAGTATTTTTTTTCAGTTTTTTAAAAATAATATTTCTTTATTTTTTGTATATTGTTGACAATAATATTTTAGGTATATATTAACATAAAATCAGAACACAGTATTTTTAAGATGAGATACTGGTGTTTCAATAGGTCAATACAGTGCCACTCCATGTTTATCTGCATTGTATGTTGAAGGCAAGGAAGAAATGAATGGAGCTATTCACCATTAAAAGTATTAACACAGTTATCAACTGACTATTTTTGTTTTGACTATTTACATTTTGAACTTAACCCACAGACCTGCAGGAATCCTGAAATGACTTAAAAATGTCTTCTCACTAATCTCTCTGCCTCTCCCATCCTTTCCCCCTCCCTTGCTCTCTCTTCTATTTCATTCACATACACTCTCACTTTTTATTTTATTCATCCCCTTTCCTTTTTCATCTGCTCCCTCTTTTTCTCCCCCTCTCCTCCCTCTTTGTTTCTCTCTCTCCCTCTTTCTCTCCTCTATTCCCTTTGAGGAAGGAAATTAAGTCCCTGGGTGACTTGCAGATATATTTAAATATAGGGGTGGCTAAGCTTTCTGTGTTTCAGATATCTTTTAGTTGAAATTGGGGGAGGAGCTGGGAGATTGGCAATATCAGAGGAAACTGGTGGATGGCTAGTACAGACTTCTTGCTCTCAGCTCAGGATAAACCTAGTTATTAGGGTTTTTTTTTAAATAAAAAGATCTAGTATGAAGTAAATCAACTTTTCTTCTTGCTGTATCTCAAAGGAGATAAAAATATAACAGAAACTTCTTGACACATTCTCAATGCCATGCTTTCCTTAATTCATGAAGAGAATAAAAAAAAGCAGGAAAAGACTTGACAACCTAAATGAAATGAAGGAAACAAAATAATTTTCCCTTGTTCTGGAGTGTGGCTGTTCTTGGGCATCTGCTTGAAGCTTATGGAGTGTACCTCTAGGCTTGTCTCCAAATGAAGGGAGTGGAAGCTTAAACAGACCCTACTGGATGAAAGAATTTAACAGTAAGCGATATAGTGTAGGTGAGAACAAAATAAGTTTAGTAAAAAGAGAAAGCATAATGTTGGGGCTCCAGATGAGAGTTCTTCTCGGTACTCTTTGTATAGGTACAAAGTTTCTACTTTCTGTAGATTAGTTCCTTTGTGGAAGTAGGTGAACAGAACCATAACTAATGCTAGGAAGGAAGTGAGTTGTACATAAAACATCTTGAGCCAATCATGTGAAGAGAATGAACGTATATAAAATAACTTAAACCAATCCCAGGAAAGTATGGGGCCAATTTTGGGAATTTGAATGGCAGCAAGCTGTAGAATATCTTGCTAAACCTACTCCAGGAGGGCAGATTTTTAACCTACTTTGAGAACTTGAGGGCAGATTGGAGAGACAGTGGAATCTCCAGAGTATTCTGGGCACAGCTGATTATGCCAGGTGGGACAGTCTCAGCATGTCAGGCATTTAGAAATGGGATTAAGCTAGGCATTGTCTCAGAAACTTATGTAGACAACCTCAATAAAAAATACTTCAAGGAATTATAATATTTCAAGATAACAATGATTAACTTTATTTAATTTGTTTCCAGTCCCTTTGCTTCTGCAAGTTCCTTACTAATCAGGAATTAGAACATTTGACTGAGACGCCTGGAGGATCTTCATATTCTAGTTTGTAATACTTCATGTAGACAATTGGACTATCATTATAAATGGGATAAAGTATGGTGGGCAAAGGTTATAAAAGACAGAAAGTAACAATTACTTAATAACCAGGGGATTTATATATGTACATATAATCAGGAAATCACACTCCTCAACATATAGCCACCAAATGAGTGGCCAGAAAAATACTCAAAACAATCACTAATAACCTTGAAGAATAGTAGTTGGAGACTTCAACACTGCTCTGTCACCCCTTAATAAAATGACTAATAAATGGATGGATTTGGAGAGTATTATGTTGAGTGAAACGAGTCAGAGGGAAATTGCTAGACATAGAATGATCATGGGATATAAATAAAATATACTATGATAATACCCCAAAACAATGAAATAGTCCAAGAGGATTATTCATGGTAGGAAGTTTGCCACAAGAGTGAGGGAGTGCAGTAGAAGAAAAAGACTGACAATGCTAATTGGAAATGTTGATTCCAGTTAAAAACTGGGTTCTAAAAGAAGGTAAAGTGATATGTATGACACTTCATCACTATCAATATTGCAAACTACAGTGTCTAAAAGAAGAAAAGAAAGTGAGTGAAAGAGAGGGAAAGATTGAGAAAGAGACTGAGGGAGAGGGAGAAATAGAGAGAGGGAGAGGGAGAAAGAAGGAGCAAGAGAGAAATAAAGTTTCTGTCATAAAGGGGGGGCAGGGAGGAGTGAAAGGAAGCTGTGGATATTGGTGGTGGGAAATGTGCACAGGTAAAATAATAGGTTTTGGAACATTGTATGACTGAAAATGAAACATGAACAACTTTGTAACTGTGTATCTCACAGCAACTACTTCCACCTTCCAGTGTGGAAAGTCTATCACTCCCTTCATTCCTCTTCTCTTATCTAAACTGGACTCATGCCCACCTCAAACTAAATATATGCCTTACTCATAATTGGCATTGCCATCCTCTCCCATAGAGATAAGAGGACACAGTTTAAGGTATAAGAGAAAGGATAGCTGTGCCCAAAAGCTCATATGCACTTGCCCATCTACAGAAGAATATGATGAAATCTCTTGCATAAAAGGCTCTTTTTTAAATTTTTTTTATTGGTTTTTGGGCCATACCCGGTGATGCTCAGGGATTACTCTTGGCTATATGCTCAGAAATCATCCATAGATCTTTGTTTAAACTATTATTCAAATGGTTGTACTAGAATTTTCTTTCATTAAGCATTCAAGATGTTTGCCAGTATTGATACTGATGATATCTTGAAATGATTTGGTAATTTACTCTGGTTTTCATTTGCATGGCCTGATTGATCTTTGCCTATGCAGTAGAATGTCATTTTATATGTTGTTAGTCATTTGAAAAATAACTTCTGAGGACACTTTTTCAAACTTCCTTCTTCTTTGCCCATATTGAATTTTTTTCCTTGTGGCAGCTGGTTATATATATATTATATATATTATATATTTTATATATACTATTTTATATATACTAGTTCTCATATACTATATATGAGAACTTAGTTATATGCATATGTTTATGTATATATGTATCTTATTCTATTCTGTGATATTGTATTGGCATTTTTTTTTTTTTTTTTGGTTTTTGGGTCACACCCGGCAGCGCTCAGGGGTTACTCCTGGCTCCATGCTCAGAAATTGCTCCTGGCAGGCACGGGGGACCATATGGGGCACCGGGATTCGAACTGATGACCTTTTGCATGAAAGGCAAACGCCTTACCTCCATGCTATCTCCTGGGCCCCGTATTGGCATTTTTTAATAAACACAGTTTTTAATTTTAAAAGTCGAATTGACCTGTTTTTCTTTACTGTTACTTTATTGGGTTCTGCTTAAGAATACTTCCCTTAAACAGACATTAACCCCTGCCTTCCTGCACTTCTGAAGTTGTGTCAGCTAAAACCATGTCCACGTACCTAGTTACCATATCTACCTTTGGCCATCTCCATAGACTCACTAAATTCTTGAAAGAGATGTATACCAATGAAAAACCATAGGTACTCTGGCTATGTAACTGAATATAGCAGTCTTGGGAGGAGAGGGTGAACCAAATCTCCACTCCGCTGAAGTCATGCCAGCTGTATTCACCATCCACAACTGCTGCTTTGCCCAGCTTCACTACTGAACTGTGGAACCCTGCAAAGATGCAAACCAACCAACCCCAAACTCCAGATATGCCAGTAATTGGACTGACATCACCAGGACTTTTTGGAGTGAGTGCTGGCACTCTTCTCCTGATTTCGCCTACTTTCATAAGTCCTGACAGCAGAAAACACACCCTACAAAGACCACAATATTAGCCAAGGGGTTTGAAATTCCTGGACCATATGTTGCACATATGACTTCATGATAGATTCAATTTATTGGAAAAATTGGATAAATCCAATTATTTTCAGTACTGTCATCCCAGTAGGAACACTAATTTAGACCTGGATTCGAAGCCACCTAATGTTCAGAACAAAACAAAACAAATAACAGAAAATCAACTAACAAAAAATTGCTTAGCAAATCTTCTGATAATAATCTAATGATTCGCTGTGAGGTACCATATTTTTCATGTATTTTCTTTTTTGTACTACTTAAAGAAAATAATTTATTACTTCTTACCTGTAAACAAGCAATCTAAAATATAATGTTTTGTGCCTGCCAAGGGGTTATGTTTGGGAGTGGGTGGGAAATTGGGAAAAATGGTGGAGGAAATTTTACAGTGATGGTGGTATTGGTCTTGAAAAAGATGTATTATAAGCAATTGTAACACATGCTTTTAAAATAATTTATAAAAAACAGACATTAATATTGTACTTTTTGGTAGTATCTTCTAACAGGTTATTTTGTATAATTTTAATTTGGCCTAAAGGATTTGGTATTTGTTTATAGAGCTTATATTTATTTTTATAATGATAAATGTTTTAATTTTAATTTTATTTTTATGGACATCCTGTTGCATCATCTTTGTCATAATTAATTTTCTAGACTCTCAATTCATTTAATTCATTTGTCTATCCTTGGATTATTACTACATTATTCTTTTTTAACTATGCTTTTTAATTTAGTTTTAATATTGAGTTAATTTAATTTCCTATATCTTTTGAAAATAATATAATTATTTGGAGGTCTCTGTATTTACATATAATTGTTAAAAATAGCTTCATATTTTGTGTCATCTTTAAAACTAAGATATTGATGGTGATTACATAGTGTCTAATGATCATTTTATACTTTATACATTTATATCTTTACTATACCGAGTCTTCAAATTTAGGGGCAAACTACCATTATATTCAGACTTTTTTTTTTCAAAAATGTCCTGATTTTCTGAATTAATTTTCTTAAATGCTGAAAGTTACATATTGAAGATTATGAAGTTTAACGTAATTTTTTTTTTTTTTTTTTTTTGGTTTTTAACAGTACTCAGTGGTTACTCCTGGCTATGTGCTCAGGAATTTTCTCCTGTGGTATTCGGGAGACCATAGGAGATGCTAGAGATCCAAACTGGGTTGGCTACATGCAAGATGAACACTCTCCTGCTATACTTATCACTTTAAGTATAATTGTCTTTGGGGTTTGTTGAACTTCTTGGATACTGTGAGGGTTTTGATTTGCTTGTTTGGTGTGTGGGTTCTTTTTTGGGAGAGGATGGGAAATCATAACTGCAGTGCTGAGGGGCTACTCTTTGCTCTGTGTTTAGGATTACTCCTGGATGACTAGGGGCACCATAAGTAGTACTAGAGGATCAAACCCAGGTCAGGTGCTTATAAGGCAAGTATCCTACTAACTATATTATCACTCTGGCTCTGAGACTATGAATTTATAACTTTTCCTCTATCTTGGCTTTTGTTTCTTTGGTCTGATGTTGGTATCATTTTCTTTGTATTCTCTATTTCCTCTTTATAGGGAATCCTACTATATATATTAAACTTAAATTCTAGTCTAATAGTTCATTCACATTTTGTTAATTTTTTTTAGCATTTTTCTCTATGATTTATTTCAGTAATATTTTTCTTTTACAATGTTTTATTACTTTTTATTTCTTCTAGTGCAGTTTTTTATCAGTAGAAGCTTTATTTAGGTCTTTACATATATTCTATTTTTTCTCTTTAAATATTTGAATTTATGGATATATAGTTATAAATATTTTTAATGTCCTTAACTGTTGATTTAGTCATCTGTATTAGTTTTTGTATTAGTTTTTGATTGGTTGATTTATATTTATACTCATAATTTTCTTATTTTTATACATGATCAATAATTTTTTACTGAATAGTAGTCATAAATTTTGTATTTTTATGTTCCTTTTTAAAATAATTTTTATTTCTTGAACTTGGATCTGGGATGGATGCAGTTAAATGAGAATTGATTATTTAAATTTTTACCTCTTTTTGCCTTTATTTAATTATTTATTTTGGTTTTTGGGTCACACCCAGTAACACTCGGGGGTTACTCCTGGATCTGCACTCAGATATCACTCCTGGCAGGCACCAGGACCAGATGGATGCTGGGATTCGAACCACCAACTGTTCTGGGTTGGCTGCTTGCAAGGCAAATACCCTACCGCTGTGCTATCTCTCCAGCCCTGATATTTTTAATATTTTTACTTAAAAATATTAAATCACCATGTTGTACAAAGTTACAAAGTTGCCTATGATAGACTTTCAGTTCATACATCTGTTCCTTCATCAATGCCTGTCTCTCTCCACCATTTCCCCAGTTTACATTTGGTGGGGGGGGTTTGGGTCACACCTGGCAGTGCTCAGGGGTTCCTCCTGGCTCTACGCTCAGAAATCGCTCCTGGCAGGCTTGGGGGATCATATGGGATGCCAGGATTTGAACCACCATTCTTTTGCATGCAAGGCAAATGTCTTACCTCCATGCTATCTCTCAGACTCCCCAGTTTACATTTGATTTTTTTTTTTTTTGGTCTTTGGGTCACAACCGGCAGCGCTAAGGGGTTCCTCCTGCCTCTATGCTCAGAAATCGCCCCTGGCAGGCACGGGGGTCCATATGAGATGTCGGGATTTGAACCACCGTTCCTCTGCATGAAAGGCAAACGCCTTACCTCCATGCAATCCCTCCAGCCTCTACATTTGACTTTTAATATTTGTTAAAAATTAACATTACTTGGGACCGGAGAGATAGCTTGGAGGTAAGGCATTTGCCTTGCATGCAGAAGGTGGTTGTTCGAATCCCGGCTTCCCATATGGTCCCCCGGAGCCTGGCAGGAGTGATTTCTGAGCATAGAGCCAGGAGTAACCCCTGAGCGTTGCCGGGTGTGACCCCTCCAAAAAAAAAAAGCCAAAAAAAAAAAAATCCCACTACTTTTGGCCAATTGTTTCCCATTCCTGAGGTAAAACTTTCTAAACATTTTACCCTGTTCCCTATAAATGGTGCAGTTTTTCAGTCTTCTGATTATAACAATCTTCCCTCACATGTATGCTCTGATCAGCATTCTTTTCAATATGCAAGGTGCTCTCTCTGCATAAATCAAGTTATTTTTTTCTGTAACTTTTCTTCCCATCTTGCCAACTTGTTGCATTGTTCTTCTACAATGCAGTCTGTTGGACTGCATCTAGGTTCCCTCTGACTGGAAACTATTTCATAGCAGTATGCTAGGATTTTGGTAGGATTATTTATATTTCTTGGTCCCATTTCTTCCTTTAGGTTTTATGGTAATTACTCAGCATCTTGTTAACTTTATTACATCAACATCTACATTTCTTTTTCACAATTTATCTAATTCTAGTATTCTTTGAAAAAGGTTGTTAGGGGGCCGGACGGTGGCGCTGGAGATAAGGTGCCTGTGCTAACCTAGAACGACCGCGGTTCGATTCCCCGGTTCCCCATATGGTCCCCCGTGCCTGCCAGGAGCGACTTCTGAGCGAATAGCCAGGAGTAACCCCTGAGCGTCACCGGGTGTGCCCCCCCCCC
>PVKC010015643.1:0-21330 GCA_004027635.1 Crocidura indochinensis
TGATTTTTAAATCTCATTTGCTTTTAGTAGTTGATACCAAATTTTCCCTTCTCCTTTTCTTAACCTTTTTATCTCAAACAGAATAGCACAACTTGAAGCATTCAGACTCATAAATTGAGGGGAGAAAAGGATGTCACCAGGGCCAGTCATATGACCATGCAGTGTAAATCTTGGGGGTGGGGGGAGAGCGGGAGAGCAGGGGAGGGAGATATGGGAGACATGCTGGGAACAGGAGTGGGGAGAGGACAACACTGGTGGTGGGAATGCCCTTCATTTACTGTCACTATGTACCATAAATAATTCTGTGTAATGAACTTCAGTCACAATAAAAATTTAAATTAAAAAAAAAAAAAAAAAGAAAACACCATGACAAATAAAGTCTGAAAATAAAATAGAACAATAAAAGAAAAGCAAAAATGGCCTACATTTGTGTAGGCCTAGAATTTTCAGGATTCTGAAAATATTTTTATCTTAAGAACTGCATGTGTTCTTAGAAAACAAAATTTAAAACAAAGAATAGGTCAATATGGGGGCTGGAGAGATACTACAGCAGGTAAAGCACTTACCTTGCTCACAGCAGGCCAGATTTGATTACCACTATACTACATGGCCTGCAATTTCTGAGCACAGAGCCAGGAGTAACCCCTGAATGCTGCCAGTGTGGCCAAAAATAATAATAATAATAATAGTAATAACAACAACAACAATTCTGCTTCAAGGAAATTTCTGAGCATTTCTCAATATGCAAGAAATGAGCATTTAATTCTTTTGAATAAACTGTGTAACAACTGAGTAAAAGGCTCATAAAAATATCACTTAAATGTACAATATTAATGAGCACAATTTATTCTTACTCCACATGAATCTGAAGTTCTTAAAGTCAAACTGCTCATATTATCATTCCAAATATTTGGTAAAATTCCTTAGAAGAGAGTGAAGAATCCCAAGTTTACTTAACAAAGTAACTAGAGTGACCTCTCCTTTCTTTCCAAACTGAAGTGCAGGTAGGTTATATCATGAACTAGAAGAATTTTCCCCCCACATAGAACTGCATTTGTACTTTAGTTTAAACAGGAACATTCTAGTCTTTCTCAATTTCATATGGCAAAAAAAAAAAAAAAAAATAGGCTTCTTCCTTTAAAAGAAACTATCATGAGTTAAAGGTCAGTGACCCTGAAGACTAAAGTCTGCTAAGAACAAATTAAGCTCTAGTAGGCTTTTTCATCTAATAAAGGAAAATGTACAGTGGAGTTTAAACCCTCTCTAGCACTGAAACAATACAGAATTAACAAAGACCAAACCCATCATTCGTTAGATAAAAATATCCAAGTATTTTCATACTTTACAAAATAATGAAAAAGAAAGTGACACTTTAACTAAACTAAAGCTGTGGTTTTTAAAATAGCTTGTTTTAACCAAATTCACATTAAATACAAGCTGGGATCACTACCTAGTATGTGCAAATGTGTATTTATCAATATAACTAAATTTTTTTAGAAATAATCTGCCAGTATATGTGGCTCAGATTCATAACCTCTATTCCATTTCATTATCATGTTATGTGAGATTTATTTCCCAAAAATTTTTTCTCAAACCACAAATGAATGATGGTCTAAAATGTATAACTGAAAAGTCCAACTTAAACCATTTGTATATATCATCAGTAGCTGGTGATACAAAGTTTTCACAGGTATTAAAATCCCCAAATATTTGACATTTTATTATGTCTAATGTATGTGTTTAAATACACCATTCTAGTTGTTAGAATATAAAAATTTACAATGCTTATACAAAAATAGGTATTCTTCTGATGGTTTTCATTTTAACAATACGGTTAGCAAGACATGTTAACTGATCATTGAAAATTTTTTTCAAATTTTTCTTTTCCGTAAGATCTTTACCAGAATTTTTAAAATGCTTATTTTTACTGCAGATAACACTGCATAACATACATAACCAACTATATATCCAATGTATTCTTTATTATCCTCAAATCACTCAGAATAGAGTCTAGTATATCTTAGATTACTTATTTACTGAGCTAATGGCTTAACTTAATCTGAAAGATTTACTACACAGCACAATAAAATAGCTTTGGTTAACCAAAGTATTTTTTTAATACAAGTATCACAATATTTCAAATGTCAAATAGACTCTTTGAAAGTTAAAATATTTCTCCAAAAATGTATACATTTTCATAATCATTTAAAAACAGAACTCTAAAACTAAAATACTCAAACCAAATTTCATAATCCAAAAATAAAAACACTATTTTAGAAATGTTTTCTAGTACTCAGGAAGTTTCAATATAGTAATTTATTTTCTGTATCAAGTAAACATAATCAAGAATCCAGCAGACTTTTCTTTTGCAGAAATTAACAAAGTGATACAAAATTTACATGAAATACAAAGGATCAAAATTAATCAAAATGACATTATAAAGAACAAGTTTTAAAGAATAACACTTTCTGATTTCAAAATTACAAAGATGCAACTATCAAAGCAAATGCTATAGTACAAAAAGAAGCAATGAAACAAATTATTAAGGCCCACATATAATTTATTTTAAACAAAGCAATGGATTTAATCTAAGAAAAAAGGTCAGTTTAATAAACAATACTAGAACAATTTAAAATCATGCACACAAAAACTTCCCGTATTTCATACCATATTTTAAATAAAACCAAAATAAAAAATTTCAAATATATAAAAACTTTTTGTAACTGGTAATTGCTCAGTTAAAACATCAAAAAATGTGGCAGAGATGGGGGTAAGGGTGACAGAGTGTTACTGATTCTGGTGCTGAGGATGGTGAAGTAGTACTTCAAGTATAAAACAATAATATAAAACTGGGGGCTTGATTCCTGGCAGCCCATATGGTCCCCCAGCCTGCCAGGGGCGATTTCTGAGTGCAGAGCCAGGAGTAACCTGAGTGCAGCTGAGTGTGGCCCAAAAAACAATCAATCAATCAATAAAGTTTAAAAAGAAAACCAATAATATAACATTTTTGCAATAATTCTCAGAGACCAAAGAGATGAGGCCTGGAAGATCCAGCTCACAAAATGAAGCACACCACAAAGAGTGTTGAGTACAGTTAGAAAAATAATTATACTGACAACTTTCATAACAATGTGAATGAATGAGGGAAGTAGAAAGCCTGTCTCAAGCACAGGCGGGGGTGGTGCAGGGAGGAGGGAGATTTGGGACATTGGGGGTGGAAATGTTGCACTGGTGAAGGGGGGTGTTCTTTACATGACTGAAACCCAACTACAATCATATTTGTAATCAAGGTATTTAAATAAAGATGTTTTAAAAAGACTGTTATAATCCACATTACTGTAATAACAGGTTCTTAATGTTTTATACACTAAATACCAAAAATATAGCCCATAAAAGAGTCACAGGAGAAACTAACTTCATCAAAAACAAGAGGTAAACCAGAAATGAAGCTAAGTACCATTTGCACTGCATACATGAGTCCATGAATTCAATGCCTAGAATTGCAAAATGAAAACTATTTACTATTCAATCACGTAGCTGTTAGAAAAATGAAGTCATGAAATTTACTTAACATGGATGGATATGGAGAGTATTATGTTGAATGAAATAAGACAGAGGGAGATTATTTTTCTGAGAAAAATAAAGACAGAATTGTAATAACATCCAGAAACAATAGAGATGAAGATCAGGAGGACCAGTCCATGGTATGAAGTCCACAAAGAGTGGAGAATGCAGATAGAGTAGTGACAATGTGACAATGATAGTTGGATCTGATCCCTCTGGACAAGAATTGATTGCTGAAAGGGGATAAAGTGATAATGTATGGTACCCCTTCATTAGTAATAGTGCAAAATCAGTGTCAAAGGGGAGGTTTTAAAATGCTTGCCCTAGAAGAAAGTAGGAAGGGTGTGTGGGAGGGAAACTGGGGACACTGGTACACTGGTAAAGGGTAATGTACATTCTATGGCTGAAACACAACATGAACAATTTTGTAACAATGGTGCTTAAATGAATTACACATATATATAAAGAATATTTGCTATTCAAAAGATACCCTCGTGATACTGTCACAATGTAAATATTTGTAAAATAAAGCATATAGCGGGGTCAGGCGGTGGCGCTGGAGGTAAGGTGCCTGCCTTGCCTGCGCTAACCTAGGACTGACTCCGGTTCGATCCCCTGGTTCCCCATATGGTCCCCTGTGCCTGTCAGGAGCGACTTCTGAGCGAATAGCTAGGAGTAACCCCTGAGCGTCACCGGGTGTGGTCCAAAAACCAAAAAAAAAAAAAAAAAAAAAAGAGTTTTAAGACTAGTTCCAGTCAGGAAAATATGAGATAAGACAGTGTTTGAGGAACCACATACTAAAAAATTAAATAAAGTGTATAGCATGTTTTTTATGAACGTTTATCATAACCTAGACATCTATATGTTTTTGTTCCAATTAACAATGGCAATTAGAAATGTATACACAGTAAAGAAACTGTTATCCTTACTACCCCCCCTAATTAAAAACTTTTGGTTCAAGAGCCAGAACAGTGGCGCAAGCAGTAGGGCATTTGCCTTGCACACCCTAGGACGTCTAGGACGGAACATAGTTCGATCCCTAAGGAGCAACTCCTGATCGCCATTGGGTGTGGCCAAAAAGCAAAAAAAAAAAAAAAAAAACCACTTTTGATTCATAATATAAATTTCAAGCAATTACAATTTAAACTGATTACCTGTGTAAGTAAGAATGGCCAATGAACTTGGATTAGATAAAAGTTAAAAAAAAAATTTTGGTTTTGATTAATGGACCACACCCAGTGACATTCAGGGGTTACTCCTGGCTATGCGCTCAGAAATCACTCCTGGCTTGGGGGACCATATGGATGCCAGGGGATAGAACCGTGGTCCGTCCTAGGTCAGCCATGTGCAAGACAAACTCCCTACCACTTCGCCACCATTACGGCCCCAAAATTTTACATTTCTAAGGCCAAGTTCAACCCCCAGCCATCCCCTATGCATTGCTGAGTGTGACTCTAGTAATTTCCAGGCTCCAAAGAGTGCTGTCCCAGTACCATCAAGCACTGCTTGGAGTGTTCCTGGTAGCCCCCAAGATACCACCAGGCATAGCCCTTACAATACAGCTAGGAAAGAGGAAAAGAAAGAAAACGGGTCCTAGATGTGAATTTTGACGTTTTAGACTCTAAACTCTGGAATTTAAGAGTATAGTAACTTTTATCACATCATCTTAAGACAAGACAGCACTAATACACAGTTTCTCTAAAGATCCTGAGTATGAACTTTACCAATAAAAAAAATACTGTCATTTAGAAAGCATCTTCGGGGCCCGGGAGATAGCATGGAGGTAAGGCGTTTGCCTTTCATGCAAAAGGTCATCAGTTCGAATCCTGGTTCCCCATATGGTCCCCCGTGCGTGTCAGGAGCAATTTCTGAGCATGGAGCCAGGAGTAACCCCTGAGTGCTGCCGGGTGTGACCCAAAAACCAAAAAACCAAAAAAAAAAAAAAAAAAATAGAAAGCATCTTCACACACACCATCTCTCTTAAAAGTCTCATAAAATCCAGGCCAGAGCAATAGCATGGCAGGGAGGTCATTTGCCTTACACACAGCAGACCAGAATTAGAACCCCAGTATCCCATATGGTCTTTCGAGCCTGCCAGTTGTAATTTCTAAGTGCAGAGCCAGAAGTAATCCCTAAATGTAACCAGGTGCTGCCCTCAAAAAAGTCTCACAAAATCCATGTAAAACAGACTTACCTCAACAGAAACTAAAGTTATATAAAATTAGAATCTGAGTGCGACTTATGCCTCAACTAATACAGGGCACATTAACCTTTTTTTTTGGGGGGGGGGGTCACACCCAGCTGCGGCACTCAGGAGTAACTGCTGGCTCTGTGCTCAGAAATAGCTCCTGGCAAGCTCAGAGAACCATATGGGATACCAGGGATTGAACCCAGGACCATCCTGGGTCATCTGCGTACAAGGCAAACATCCTACTGCTCTGCTACTACTCCGGACCCCTCGCATTAACTTTTTATCTGCATACTGTCACTTAATAATCCTGATTATTTAAACTGTATATCACAGACCTCCAGAGACATCTCTCACATGAGATACATCAAGTAGTTGTCTTAGCTTCAAGAATACTGCCTTCAAATCCTGCTTCTAGTCCCCTCTACATGTTTTCTATTAGCCACATTAATCCTGCTTTAAAAAAAAAGATTTGATTTCAGCTACAATGCAATAACTAAGATTAAATTTACTCTTACACATTATAAACTAGAAAATATGTCCACTACCTGCTTAAAACATCAGAAAAGGTATAGAACAGTGAGCACCAGAAAAAAGAAACAAACTACCTAAATATACTGTCTACTATCATTTTGATTGGTTTCCTAATTAGATACAATTTGTAGATCACTTTACAGAAAAGACCTTCACAAAACTGCATGGGATTTCAGTTGAGTACTTTACTAATATGAAATTATACAATCATATGGAAAAACCCCAGAGGTAAGAGTGGGGGGAATAACCAAAGAGTAACAATAAACTACTTAGCATAATAGATTACACAAAGACCAACCTAATAAAGCTTAAAATCAAGATGGAGGCCTGGAAAAATAGCATAGATGCTTTTAGCACATGAGCACTTCAAGTACAAGATGATAAAAGCAGAACTTTGGTGTCTCAAACCCACCAAGCACAATCCTGGCAGCTCTACCGTTATGATCCTTGGGCCCATAATTTCCATACCACAGCCAGACATGTGTAAGCACAGCCAAAAAATGGGGAATTCCTGAACCCAACAAGCAGCACAGCTGAAAAGCTGTATGGGCCACAAAACCAGAGTATGAACTCTGGCAAATACAAGTGTGAGCCTTGCTCAAGGCATACAGCTGGCCCTGTGGTCAAGGATCACTCCTGGTATGGCTCAAGAGATCATACCCAGTTCAGCTGCATGCAAGGCAAGTGTCCTCTAGCCCCAAGATAAATTAGACAATAATTTCCTAATTTACTTGAGGGAAAATATCAGGAGAGCAAAGTGGTGTTCAAAAAAGAAAAGGGGGCGGGCAGAAAAAAAAAGATTTGAAACTATCATAACCAAAATGGACCAAGCATCAAATATATACATAGCAAACAGGAAATTTTGTAATCCAACAGCTAAGAAGAAAATTATAAAAAAAAAAAAAGCTAGATAAAAAAATGTTACTACTTAGAAAGTAACAAATAATCATTTCCAACTTGGCAGTTCCACACACACAGAAAATAGAAGAACAGCAAGGAACACTTGCAAATTCATTTAAAGAGGCCAGCAAGATCCTAATGCCAAAACTAAGAAAAATTACTAAAGAAGAAAACTACCAATCAAAAATAATAGAAATAGACTAGCATAAAACTCATTAACAAATTTATTAACAAGTAAGGGCTGGAAAAATGACTCAAAGAACTGTAGTATATGCTTTACATTAAGAAACCTCAGGTTTGATCCGTGGCATTGCATACCCTTCCTTCCCCAATACCACTGGGAACTAACCTTGGGGATAACTAAATATAGCGCCCCCAGAAAGTACTTTGTATACTTATATATAAATATATGCACATATATGTATGTCATTTATAATTCAGCAAAAACTAATGTATAGCCAATAGAAATTCAAAGAGCATAATATCTAGCTGTCGAAATAAAATCAGTGTTATTCAGAGGAGAGAGGAAAGCCATCTGATTCCAATAAAATCAAGTAAAATTAAGCAAATGTCAACACATCATGATTCAAAGTAAAAAAAATAAAACAGCATACTGGAATTAGAGTACTTCTTCAACTACATAAAGAGAATGTACCAAAAAAAAAAAAAAAAAAAAAAACCTATTACTTAAAATCATACTTAATGGTGAAAACTGAGGGTTATATTCCCCCTAAAACTGAAAGCAAAACAAAGTTATCCACTCTTATCATTGTATATTTAACTGTAATGCCAGTATTATAAATAAAAAGTTTTAATAAAGAATAGAATGCTATTTGACATTCTAAAGGAATCTTTACTACTTTTTTACACAGATATGTACTACTATCCTCCTTTTCTTTTTTTGTTTGTTTGGGGGCCACACTAATTGACGCTCAGGGGTTACTCCTGGCTATGTGCTCAGAAATCACTCCTGGCGTGCTCGCTTCAGCAGCATGTATACTAAAATTGGAATGATACAGAGAAGATTAGCATGGCCCCTGCGCATGAATGACACGCAAATTCGTGAAGCTTTCCATATTAAAAAACAACAACAACAACAATAAAGAAATCACTCCTGGCTTGGAGGGACCATATCAGATGCCCGACCTACAGTCAGTCCTAGGCTATCGCATGCAAGATAGACGCCTTATCTCTAGTGCCACAGGCCCTATATCCTCCTTTTCTTTTCTGCCATAATACATCAACTCCATCATACAAAAATACCTACTCCCAGAAGGCTGGCATGAGCAGAGCAGAGAGAGCCCAGTCCAACTGAACAGGCGAGACAAAAATATCAATAAAAAGGGACTGGAGAGATAACATGGAGGTAAGGTGTTTGCCTTTCGTGCAGAAGGTCATTGATTCGAATCCCGACATCCCATATGGTCCCCCGAGCCTGCCAGGAGCGATTTCTGAGCGTAGAGCCAGGAGTAACCCGTAAGCGCAGTCGGGTATGACCCAAAACCCAAACCAAAAAAATATATTTTTATATTATATTTTTTATTTATATTATTTATATATATAAATATAAATATATATATCAACAAAAAAATTAGGACAAACTGCATTCTCTACCTTTGAGTCGGGATCTTCTGCCATTAAGAACCACAAGTAAAAACCCAAAGAAATAAAACTGACAGGACCTGAATCAAACTCAAAAGTGGAGGGACCCTTTTTACAAAGGTTCAGTTTGCAAAGATATGTAGGGATATGGCAAGATTTCTTTTCTAGATTCCATCTAGCCACCTTTCTGTCATGTTCCCCATCACAAGCATTCCCTTAAAGTCCCTTCATTTCAGTGTACATGACCATCAGTTAATTAGGCAAAGAACCCACAGTTGAATTGGGGGAGGAATCCCTTACCTATGACATTATCATATTCATGTTTATCCCACACTATTCTGAACTGAATGTTTCTAGTGAAATTGTCAATTTTAACGTGATTTACTAATTTTACTGTCTCCATGTCTCATACAATTTTAAGAAAAATTCTTTGTGTAATAAAATTAACCATGTGAGAAATAGTATATTTCTTCTCTAATCACAACAAACAGAACTTCCAAAAGCAAGAATTTTCCATATCTTTAGGGCTTAACAAAATGCAGAAAAATATTTTTTATTCTGTTATTTTGGAGGGCCACAACCAGCAATTCTTAGGGGTTATTCCTGGATCTGCACTCAGAAATCACTCTAGGCAGGCGCTTGGAGACCATATGGGATGCCAGAGATGGAAACGGGTCAGCATGTTCAAGGCAAACACCCTACCTGCTGTGCTATGGTTCCAGCATCAGGAAAACAATTTTTTTTTTTTTTTTGGTTTTTGGGTCACACCCAGCAGTGCTCAGGGGTTACTCCTGGCTCCACGCTCAGAAATTGCTCCTGGCATGCACGGAGGACCATATGGGGCACCGGGATTCGAACCGATGACCTTTTGCATGAAAGGCAAACGCCTTACCTCCATGCTATCTCCTGGGCCCCAGGAAAACAATTTTTTTTTTTTTTGGTATTTTTGAGCCACACCCAGTGACACTCAGGGGTTACTCCTGGCTATGCGCTCAGAAGTCGCTCCTGGCAGGCACGGGGGACCATATGGGGAACCAGGGATCGAACCGCGGTCCGTCCTAGGTTAGCGCAGGCACCTTGCCTCCAGCGCCACCACCCGGCCCCAGGAAAACAATTTTTAAAGTCAAGTGATTTATTTTAAAATGTTCTTTGCCAGGGCCGGAGAGATAGTATGGAGGTAAGGTGTTTGCCTTGCATGCAGAAGGACTGTGGTTCGAATTCTGGCATCCCATATGGTCCCCCAAGCCTGTCAGGGGTGATTTCTGAGCTTAGAGTTAGGAGTAACCCCTGAGTGCTGCCAGGTATAACCCAAAAAAACAAAAACAAACAAAAAAAAAATGTTCTTTGCCAAAGCCAGAGTGACAGCACAGTGAGAAAGTGTTTGTCTTGCATATGGTCGACCAGGGACAGACCCGGGTTCAGTTCCTGGCATCTCATATGCTCTAAGCCTGCCAGGAAAGATTCTGAGCGAAGGGCCAGGAGTCTGAGTTATAGTCGGGGGTGGCCCCAAAACCAAAAGAAAAAAGAAAAAAAAAGGTCTTTGCCTTAGAAACATGATAAAGTAGAACCACCATTCAGAGAGATAATACAAGAAATCTGTCACAAGGATGTCTCGGAAGTATTACACTTCTCTCAAAATAAAATTAGTAACTCACCTTCTAAAGTCTATTGTGTTTTAACCACTTGATTTTTTTTTTATTTATTTTTTTTTTTTTTTGGTTTTTGGTTTTTGGGCCACACCCGGTGTCAGGGGTTACTCCTGGCTATTCGCTCAGAAGTTGCTCCTGGCAGGCACGGGGGACCATATGGGGAACCAGGGATCGAACCGCGGTCCGTCCTAGGTTAGCGCAGGCAACTTATCTCCAGCGCCACCGCCCGGCCCCGATTTTTTTGCATTTTTAATGTGTTTATAAAATCACTTCAAAAGCCAGAGTGGTGGTGCAAGCGGTAAGGCATCTGTCTGCCTTGCGCACGTTAACCTAGGACAGACCACAGATCACGGATAGATCCCCAGTGACCCATATGGTCCCCCAAGCCAGGAATGATTTCTAAGCACATAGCCAGGAGTAACCCCTGAGCGTCACCAGGTGTGGCCAAAAAACCAAAAAAATAAAATATATATACATATATCACTTCAGTGTTTTCTACAAAAGATCAAATAAAGTCTTCAATATTTAATTTACCTTCTATAACATTGAAGCACAATGAAAAGATTCTCACAACTGCACATTATAACAAAATAATAAAGTTTTGTTTTAAAAAAATCAATAAGGGTCCAGAGAGATAGCATGGAAGTAAGGCGTTTGCCTTTCATGCAGATTGTCGGTGGTTTGAATCCCAGCATCCCAGATGGTCCCCTGAGCCTGCCAGGAGCGATTTCTGAGCACAGAGCCAGGAATAACCCCTGAGCGCTGCTAGGTGTGACCCAAAAACCAAAAAAATAAAAACAAAAATAAAAATAAATAAATAAAAACATCAATAAGTGAAACTTCCTAGTTTTTTACACAACTGTTAATACAAAGTAAAAATTAACTAACATGAAAACAAGTGGAGAACCAAATCTGAAATAAATACTTGAGTGGTTTCAAACTAGAGAATTTGGGGACTTAGAAAAGCAGTCTCGGTCGGAGTGATAGCACAGTGGCAGGGCATTTGCCTTGCATGCGGCCAACCCTGAACGAACAGACCTGGGTTTGATTCCCAGCATCCTATATGGTACCCTGAGCCTGGCAGGAGCAATTTCTGAGCATAGAGCCAGGAGGAACTGCTGAGCACCAACAGGTTTGGCTCAAAAAAAAAAAAAAAAAAAAAGGGCAGTTTGTAGATATTCCATAGCCGCCATTTTCAAAAGTAATTAGCTAAAGAAAACATTTTCAGTTACCAAGAAGCTATCAGAATTCATTTAATTCATACCACCTAGAAGGGTAATGAAGAACACCACAAATAAAAACATGCTTCTTTTAAAATATATCCGTGAACAAAGTATTTCATTAAAAAAACACAAGTTTACAAGGAGGAATTCTATTTTACAAGACATAAAGACTCATTTTTTTTATTTCGACTGAAAACTTTTGGTTTTTGGGTCACACCCGGCAGTGCTCAGGGGTTACTCCTGGCTCCATGCTCAGAAATTGCTCCTGGCAGGCACGGGGGACCATATGGGGCACCGGGATTCAAACCGATGACCTTTTGCATGAAAGGCAAACGCCTTACCTCCATGCTATCTCCCGGGCCTCGACTGAAAACTTTTACACCATGTTTTATATTAAAACCAGGGGAGCCATACCAAAATATTTCTGGTTTTGGTCCTATACCACAGTAACTTGTTCATCTTACAGCAATGCACCTAAACAAATGATTTGCTAGAATTTTACCAAGCTATTTTTACAATGAAATACACTGCTTATACATTATCCTAATTGGAAATTCCAAACTAGCATAGGAATACTGAACACAATGAAAGTATATTCTTATCACAGCCCAATTTGAGAATTGTTTTTAATATAAGTTTTAAAATTAGTACTCTTTGGGCATCAATGAGACAGTCAATGAAAACAGTTAGATGATTATTATATGCTAACAAAAGCTCTGTTTTTCTGATCTTTCTTTCTATTCAGTCAATATCTTCAACCAAAAAGTGACATTTATATTTTTGAAATGTGTTTACAAACACAGCTTTGTTTCACAAAATTCAAAAATACAAAGCCTCCATTCAAATAATGAATATACCAATTATCTCATCTTAGACTCATCTAATAAATGCAAACCTGCTCCTTTCACAGAGAGCAAATGGGCACTTTCAGAGAACTAAAGAGCAACCTTAAGATTGTAAGATGGCATCATCTGCAGGTTTTACAAGCAATGAAAGTTAATGTTTCAAATGAAAAAAAACTACACAAATAGTCTGCATAAGTCCAAGGTAAGCTAACAAAAGAACTGATAGATCAAAGTATTCTAGCAATAAGGAGCTTATAATGGCCATTTTTTATTCTGAGAAAGGCTACTTAAATTAGTTTTTAATTAATATAATCACAGCGATAACATTTCCAGTCTAATACAGCCCTAAATTCCTAACCAAGCCCTTAACTTAAGACTGATGTTTCCCTCAAAACAGTTTCTCTAAACTCCACTTAAACAGGGAACATTTTTTTTTTTGTTGTTGTTGTTGTTTTTGTTTTTGGGCCACACCCGATGACGCTCAGGGGTTACTCCTGCCTATTCGCTCAGAAGTCGCTCCTGGCAGGCACGGGGGACCATATGGGGAACCGGGGGATCGAACCGTGGTCCATCCTAGGTTAGCGCAGGCAAGGCAGTCACCTTACCTCCAGCGCCACATTTTTAATTCCAAATACAACAGTAGTCAAGTCCTAGTTTAAAAGAGAAAAATTTTAAATAAAAAGGCACAAGCTATAATTGCCAGATACACCACATAGATCTAATCCAATTGCAAAATAAGAAATGATTTTTAACATCAACAAATACAGAAGATGATTTAAAAACACAAAATAGGGGCCAGAGCAATAGCGCAGCAGTAGGGCATTTGCCTTGCACGCTAACCCAGGACAGACTTGGGTTCAATCCCCGGTGTTGCATATGGTCCCCCGAATTTCTGAGCACATAGCCACTGAGCATGACCCTTAGCATCACACGGTGTGGCCCAAAACAATAAAATAAAATAAAAACACAAAGAAGCAGGTGGTGGTTCATCTTTCTATCACAATTAAATAAGTGAATGAATTCAGTTCCATTAAGTAAGGTCATCTTTGCCTGCTCTAGGGATATTGCTCCACATTTACTATAAAGCACATTAGAAACTGGTAGAAATCAGATTTTGGAAAAATATCAGTCTATGTTGTCTCCAGACTGGTAAAATGATTCCTATGATTCTTGTACAATAGACTCCTCCTCGATCACAGAATCATTCTTTCCACAAAATCACCATCATTCAAAGAAAATAAAAATAAAGTTAAAGACCCAATGGGAGAAAAAAAAAAAATCAAGACACTATCAAGAATCTGCTTTTCCATCTAGAATTTGTAGCTGAAGCAGAGTAGTTGTATTCACAGATAGCTCAATGACTTTACCATTTGACACTTAACTACTTAATCTGATGTTTAATGCGCTAAGATCTTTTTCAGAAGAAATAAGAGAAAAAGTGGGCCATTCCAATAAATGAACACCTCATGTTTCCAGTTAGCAACAGTGAAAGCCTTTCTTATTTAAAATCGTAAGAAATTTAGGTTTAAAGAACCCAAGAGTCATTAAGTCCTACAAATAGAAATCTTTATTTAATATTCAACATAAATGGGCTGTGCTGTGGTCTTCTAAACATACATGATTAATTTCATAAGGCTGTCCAGTTTTGGTTCTCAAAATTCTAGGGCACATAATCTAGGGCTGTATCAATTACTTTGTCTTTGTCTGCCTTTGGAATAAAAGAGTGGAAAGAGTACTTTCCATTACTTCAGAGTCCTTAAATACCTGGCACTTTTTTTTTAAACAAAATTATGATCTGAAGTGACTGGGAATGAATTCATAAAGAAAAGAAATTAAAATAACACGAGAATGTCACAAAAATTTCTAAAGACAGGAATTGAGATAACGAGACCAGTATGATTGAACCATACAATTCAGATTGAAAATAGTGAATGTAAAACTAGCTAAAACAAATTCTACTCAGAAATTTAAAGAAGTTAAATGCCAAGTGAGACTTTCATATGTTTTGGCAGACAAAAAGAAACAAATGCAGATGGGACAAACCATAGGAGGGAAGTTTTCAAAATGAGAAGTGCCACATTATATACTAAATATTTGAGGCCTCACAAAATCCATCTACTGAAGTTAATATCTGTAGGTGAGGCTTTTGGAAGGAATCATTAGAGCAGGGATCTCAAACTTGCGGCCATGGGCCGCAAACGACCCTCTGTACAACATTTTGTGGCCCTGCCCTAGAGGAATCTTTTGTTTTGTTTTGTTTTAGTTGTTTGGGTCACACACCCCCAATGTTCAAGGCTTACTACTGACTTAGCACTCAAGGATCACCCCGACTTTGCCTCCTGCGGCCCCCAGGTAAATTGAGTTTGTGACCCCTGGGAGTTAAGACACTGAGAGAGCCCAAAGTTTTCTCTCCCCTTGCCTCTTCTCCAGAACACAATATTAAACTATGTAAGAACACAGTAAGAAGGCAGTTGTCAGCAAGTCAGAAAGGGTTCAGTGTGAGAATCGAATCTGGCCATGCTAATAAAACCCTTTCCTCAAACTTGCAGCCTCCTCCGCTGCTAGAAAATAAATTGTTGTTCAGATGCAGAATGGAGAGCAACTGGCAATCTAGCCCATGTAAAGACTACTTCAATGTCTAGTAGTGAAGGAACAGATTAGACATGGCAGCAAGAAAAGAGAAGCCACTAATTAAATCTGAAAGAAAAATTATCTATCTCACCTCACCCAAGTTCACTTTATTTAGGAACCTCACAACTCATAAAGTCAGAAATATTATTTCCCCTAGCCTCTATACAGCACTAAGATTTAATAGACCTTGTGACTTAGTAGAGAGCTTACAAGATCTTACAAAAAACCATTAGTTACTACAGTGGGTATCAAAAGCAGAAGGCTGCCAGAACTTTCTTGACTCTAGTCATGACCGTCAAATCATCTTTTAATCCTTGTCATACAACCTCAGAAAGAAATATCAGCAAAGGTTCCTCTGAAGCCCACAAGTCTAATGGCTTCCTGCATAATCAAGATAATAACTTCACTGTCTCTAGGTTCCGTTAGTTTGGTTACTAATTTCCTTCCTTAAAATGTTAAAAATGCTAAATTCAACCCTAAACACGCACATAAAAAGAATCAGGGAAAACACCAGTTTTCTAAGGTAAGGCAAGTGTTTTATATACCCTGACTATACCAGGTTGGAAAGAAAGAGCACTGGGACCCGAATAAGTCTTCCTCTTTCCCAACTGCAAAGAACCAACAAGAAACAGTGACATTAGCAGACACCTAAAATCTTGATACATTATCACTTATGGATAGATTAAGCAGGTCATTTCACCAGAAACACAGGCATTAGTAGAGGGAAGGTGCTTTTGCATATCCCAAACCCAAACTATCTAGGTTTGTGACCTACCAAGTACGCCAAGGCCACCACTACAGATGTGGTTCCAGTATTTGAAGGTTAGTAATTCTGAATAACACAAAAATTTGGCTCAAAATACTCTTCAAAAAATAAAGCAACAGCAAACTATCCCTAAGAATTACTAAGTTTTGGGGGGCTGGAACAGATAAGGTTTTCCTTGCAACAGACTACCCCTGGTTTGACCTTCAGGACCCCATAGAGACCCCCAAGCACAGAGGTTCCCTGAGCACAGAGTCAGGAGTAAGCCCTAAGCACTACCAAGTATGTCCCCCACCCCACCCCCCCAAAAAAAACTGCTCTGTTTTCATACTTAAGCCTGGGGTTGACCCTGTAACATTAGCGCTTAAGCAAGCATTTAAAAACTAAGCTGAAAAAGACTCAAAAAGACTAATTTAGAGCTCCATGATTTGGAATATATTTAACAGAGTTCTATAGCAAGGTTAGATTATTTCTTAAATTTTCCCTAAGAGAGGGGGAAAACTTTTTTCTTTCTTTTTTTTTTTTTTTTTTTGGTTTTTGGGTCACACCCGGCAGCGCTCTGGGGTTACTCCTGGCTCTATGCTCAGAAATCGCTCCTGGCAGGCTAGGGGGACCATAGATGCCGGGACTCAAACCACAGTCCTGCGAACTACAGTCTTTCTGCGTCTAAAAAACGCCTTACCACTGTACTATCTCTCCAGCCTCAGAAAGACTTATTTAAAGAATTCTTAGATTTTGAGAATTACTCCCTCTAGGGAGTTCCTTAGGCTATCATCAACTGATTTGATCTGTAGTAATTTTCAGAAATGAGTAAGTTTTACAGGAAGATTCATTCCATATATATTCTTATAAATTTAGAACCACCTAAGAGTTGCTTTTTCATCTCATATAATACTGCAACTAATATTCATATAGTCACAAATTTCCACTTTTTAGAAAGAATTTCCTTAAAAATCACTTAACTTGATCATTATCACAGGCCCCTACAGGCACCATTTTTATCTAAATTTTAGACATAAGATAAACATGCCCTAAGGTTACAAATCAAGTAAGTAAACACAAAATTGTATCAAAAACTTTGACTCCAAATCCTTCTTCCTTCTTTGAACATACCATACAGTATGCTCCTATTAGCTATATTGCCCTAAATTATTCTACATAAACAAAATACAGTGGTACATTAGTAGGAGTTCTGTCACATACCTACAAATGCTACTGTTCAAATGAAAAGAAAATTGGGGCTGGAAAGGCAGCACAGTTAGGTGCTTGTCTTGCATGCACTCAAGCTGGGATCAATCCCTACACCCCATATGGTCCACCAAGCACCACCAATAGTAATTACCGAGTACAGAGTCAGTAGAAACCCTAAGCAACACTGGGTGTGACAAACCCCCCATCCCAATAAAAGAACACATAAATGAAAATACAAAATAGACTACCTAGCACTCTAAACATTATAAAAATTAGCAAGCATGTCTTTATTTTAATGCAATGAAAGTTCTGTTGTCAAAATTAAATATTAACACATCCATTAAAAGCTATTCTATGTTTTATAACATTTTACTACCTTGGAATAACTATTTTCCATCTGTTTTTAGTTGCCTCTATAAACAAACAAACCCTAAATCTTTGTAAAGGGGAAGTGAAAATAAAGAATTTTCCACACATTTCATTCCTATGGCTACAACAAAATAATAGTTGTCACCAGTCCAATTCTCTTTCAACTATCAAATTTCAACTTCTTCCTAAGGCACGAAAGTCTGATGACAGTCAAATGAACAGAAAAAGACCACACACAAAAAGAAATTACTCTCCCTAAGACATTTCATATTGTAGTTATTCATATTTAATAACATGAAATATTAAAAAAAATATTCCATTGACTTAATAAAATAATCTTGAAGCATTATAGTTGGAATATTTCAACATTACCTCACGTAAGCCACCTCAACAAAACTTAAAGATTTTTGAGATAGTAAATTCCTACTTAAGACAAACCATGCCTTAGTGTAGATTGGTATCAGTCCAGGTGCAAAGACAACTGATCAGTATGCTACTTCTAAGGGGCAATAAAGAAACCACAGGCAAATGTATGATCACATTTAATTACTCTATTTCCTTTGTAAAATTAAGTTACTAGTTTCTAACAACAATTAGAAATGGCTTATAAATTATGATATACTTTATCATTTATCATTACTAATCTATTTTTTTAATATAAGTTTCCTCCTCCTCCCCCATTTACTAGACAAAGTTCTACTGCTATATAACCTTTTTGGCAAGGTCCTAGAGTCTACCTCAGGTTGATTGGAGACAACTAATTGTGGCACTACTCCTAAACTTGATGAGATTAAGTTAAATGTATATAAAGGCAGAAAAGATTTATTCTGTGTTTCTATAGCAGAGTAGTATCTCAAAGCACAACCAACTTCATAGTTTTGGATTTAATGATTTAATATTATACCATGGTTCTTGAAGCACAGTGACAGTGGCAACAACAAAGGGGGACAGGTTTGCAAGGCAACCAAGAAAGTCAGGAGAACCAACTTGGTCTGCCTCAAAATAGTGACAAAATAGACTTGTCTATCACATAGAAATTTCATTTCAACTTTTGTAGTTTATAATTAAAATAGTTTGGGCCCTGGAGATAACATGGAGGTAAGGTGTTTGCCTTTCATGCAAAAGGTCATCAGCTCGAATCCCGGTGCCCCATATGGTCCCCCGTGCCTGCCAGGAGCAATTTCTGAGCATGGAACCAGGAGCAACCCCTGAGCACTGCCGGGTGAGACCCAAAAACCAAAAAAATATATATATAATTAAAATAGTTAAGGGACTAAGACAATGACAAGACTGAAGAAAAATTCATATTATTCATAATCACAATTTTTATGTGGATACCTTTAATCACTACACTAAAGAAATTTCCCGCATAACTAACAATAAAGAAGAGAATAAAATTACCAAAAGATTGGTTTTGTCTGTCCTCTATAAACTTTATTTCAGCATAAAGATGACTTGGAGATCTTGTCATTACGCTTAGGCAACAGTTGACATCAAGTATGGATTAAGGCATTCTCTCAATTGTAATACTGGCTTTATACATAAACATATATGCCATGTATTTAAAATACAGACTATATAAAGCATGATTAATGTTCATTTGATTATACAGCTACATAGATATACATACAAATATATCATCTATTAGAACCCTAAAATTTTCCATGCAAACAAGGCAAGTATCAGTATATTTCTTTTCCTGGGGGGGTAGGGGAACAGTTGGGCCACACCCAGGGGTGCTCAGGGATTACTCCTGGCTCTTCCCTTAGAAATCGCTCCTGGCAGGCTCAGGGGACCATGTAAGATACCGGAAATAGAACCCAGGTCTGTCAGGGTTGGCCCTGTGCAAAGCAAATTCCCTATCACTGTGCTATCTCTCTGGCTCCCATTGTTTCTTTTTATGATGATGTTTATTTAGGGGCTACTCCCAACTGTATTCTGAGGACCATGTAATGCTGGAAATCAAACCTAAGTCTCATGTTTGCAACGTATGCACTCAAATCATTAAGCCATTTCTCTAGCCCTTTTATATTTCTTGGCCCTACATGTCAAAAAATTTTATTTCTCCTCAAAATAGAAATTGACTACTTAAAATAGATGTATTAGGAAAACTACTCCAAACACAATTCTGATTCTCCTTCAAGAAGTCCCTTTATATTAACAAGTCCACCCAATGTCTTTTCTATGTTTAAAATATGAATCCCTATGTTTGGGGGGGGAGTGTTACAGTTTTGGTTTTTGGATCACATCCAGCAATGCTGAGGGCTTACTCCTGGTTCTGCTCTTAGGAATCACTCCTGGCAGTGTTCCAGGGGGCCATATGGGATGCTGGGGATTAAACCCTGATTGGCCAAATACAAGGCCTTACCTTACGTGCTGTACGATCTGGCCCCCTAAGTACACAATTTTAGTACAAAAAAGAGATTCTTATCCTGAACTGAAACAATACCTGGGATACATGAATGTCTCTTTACAATATACTCATGTTACAACACATATAATCTACAATACTTTTTCAGTAATCTATGAGGCTGTATCAATTTTAGACTTTAGTTTTTCGGAACTAGAGAGGAAATACCAACATTTGCCTCGCACATAGTTAGAGCCCCGACACCACATACAGTCCCTGAACAAAACCAGAAGTGACCACTGAGCACAGAGAGAGGAATATGCACTACACACAGCTGTGCATGGCCCCAAAACTAAGATAAACAATTCCGCATTTCAGATTTGAGAAGAAATACAGTGTTGACAGCACAAACTACAAACCATCTCTCACTAAGAGAATAGTATTGGCTTATATACCACTTCAACGGACCTTACCCAAAGATAAAGCCAAACAAGGGAAAAAAGCAATACTTTATATTAAAAGCAATATTTTATTTTATTTTATTTAAGAGGCATAGGTCCACTCACTAAAATACTCAGACAACTGACTAGGGCAATTCAATGCCAGGGTTCAAGAATGCAAAGCTATGCAGGTGCTACAGTGCTGAAGACCACCAGTGTAAAATCTGGCAGGAGGTCGAGAAGGGCCTTCCTGGACCACTCTAGGTGCTTATAGTAATGCTCAGCATAGAGACCACTTAGGCTATGGTACTCGGTTCTAGAGATACAAAGTATGCAACCCTGATTAGAGTTGCCTTCCTGGCCCCAAAATATGAATTACTTTTTTGTTTTCTTTTTTTTTTTTTTTGGTTTTTGGGCCACACCCAGTGACGCTCAGGGGTTACTCCTGGCTATTCGCTCAGAAGTCGCTCCTGGCAGACACGGGGGACCATATGGGGAACCGGAGGATCAAACCGCTGTCCGTCCTAGGTTAGCGCAGGCACCTTACCTCCAGCGCCACCGCCCGGCCCCACTTTTTTGTTTTCTTAGTGAGCCACACCCAGTGGTACTAGAGATTTACTCCTAATTCTGCACTGAGGAACCAATCTTAGAAGGAGTAGGAGAGCACATGGAGAGGGGGATAGAACCCAAAACAGACACATGAAAGACCAATTTTATAAATTGTGGTCGTTTATAAATGTTGTTTTGTTTAGGGGGTCTCTGGCAAGATTCTAAATTTTGTTTTGTTTAGGAGTCACAACCAGCTATACTAAGGGCTTGCTTCTGGCTCTACACTCACTGATGCTTGCCATGTTGAAGACAAGAAATCTTCCTACAATAATATTGCTTTGGGCCTTTAATTTAAGAGTTTTCAAGGGGCCCGGGAGATAGCATGGAGGTAAGGCGTTTGCCTTTCATGCAAAAGGCCATCGGTTCGAACCCTGGTGCCCCATACGTGCCTGCCAGGAGCAATTTCTGAGCATGGAGCCAGGAGTAACCCCTGAGCACTACCGGGTGTGACCCACAAACCACAAAAAAAAAA
>PVKC010015644.1:0-20963 GCA_004027635.1 Crocidura indochinensis
CTCTCTCTCTCTCTCTCTCTCTCTCTCTCTCTCTCTCTCTCTCTCTCTCTCTCTCTTTCTCTCTCTCTCTCTCTCTCTCCCTTGATGTTTGAACGCAAGTTTAAGATCATTCAAAGGAAGCAGGAAGATTTTATGCTTCACTGTCAGGGATATAAATGGGGCCTTGAGAAGAAAGAGAGACCAGATCTTGACACCTGACATATGACATCTCTTCTGTCAGACTAACAGAGTGAACTTATGTTTCTCTATCTCATTCAGTCATCAGTGGAATCAGGACCCACTGGGCTGTAGTACTTCTGTGCAACCTAAAAAGGAACAAGATTTTCAAATACATGAATAAGTACCACCCAGGCACCAAAAATATTGCTCACTGTTAGAGAACAATAGTGAGCAATGGGTTCGCTGTCAAAGGGCTGCAATTATTTTACATTCTTGTATCTTGCAGGAAAGAAAATGCAGCCTAGTGATTTTGCAAGAAAGTGTTGCACTAAAGAACAAAGCATCATCAGGGGCCGGGCGGTGGCGCTGGAGATAAGGTGCCTGCGCTAACCTAGGATGGACCGCGGTTCCATCCCCCGGTTCCCCATATGGTCCCCCGTGCCTGCCAGGAGCGACTTCTGAGCGAATAGCCAGGAGTAACCCCTGAGCGTCACCGGGTGTGGCCCAAAAAACCAAAAAAAAAAAAAAAAAAGAACAAAGCATCATGTATATGTACCATAGTTTCTTTAAACATATACACAATGGAATATTATGCAGCCATCAGAAGAGATGAAGTCATGAAATTTTCCTATACATGGATGTATATGGAATCTATTATACTGAGTGAAATAAGTCAGAGGGAGAGAGATAAACACAGAATGATCTCCATCATCTATGGGTTTTGAGAAAAATGAAAAAAATTTGTGTAATGATCTTCAGAGACAATATAGAAGAGGACTGGAGGGAAAAAAATAAAGAACAAAGCATCAGAACAAGAACCTGTTCTTTCCCATCTCTAAATTAGTCACATAAACACAACCAAATGAGGCTACTGTCTTTATTTGGATTTATCCCAGCATACCAGTACAGGAAATAAATGTGAGAAACTTATTAGGAGTTTTTAAGTGTGGATTCAAGGTTGTTTTTGTATCTGTGTATGTGTGTAAGCCTGAGTTATGTACAAATATGAGTAAATGTTCTGAATGAGAAAGAGAAAATGCAACCATCATTTCTTGAATATTCACACATGAAACATATGATTCACAATCTAAAAAATAATGCACTAAACAAAGGTTCTAGATTACGGAAACAAAAATATCAAAGAATGAGAAATTGGAGGAAACAAGCAATAAGGAACTCTGGAAGTTACATAGGAGCAGGAACCAGGGCCTCTTGAGTACCTTTGTAGTATCTATAAATAGCTAAACCTGTAGACACAACATACATAAACAAAAACTGCTAAAAAAAATTAGGCTTAAATGTGTATGTCAAGGAGTCAGAATGAGTGTATACAGGGGATGAGAGGTAATCAGGGGCCATTATATGTCTACAACCCTAGTTAATGACTATTAGCTTTGTTAACCCTAGTTAATATATCTATTAAATTTGTTAACCACTGTCTCTTTTTCTCTCCCCCTCTATATGTATTTAGAGTATTTAATAAGCACATGTTTTAGAATGACATGGGTAAGTGAATCTGTCTTTTCTATTGTAATTGTAATAAAAGTCAAATACTGGTGAAGTATGCCTGTGAAACTTTATTAATTTAATTGAGAAATGCTCTAAGTGCAAAAAAATTGCTAGATTGCCAAGGGTTATTGAGAAAATGATACTGGGTTTGCAAGAATTGCTGAACATACTGGATTTTCAAAACTCAGTGATAAAAGAAGCAGCTCAGGTTGGTGGCTTCTGTAGTCTACAGCCTGTCTCGGTCTACAGCAGGGGTCTCAAACTCAATTGACCTGGGGGTCGTAGGAGGCAAAGTTGGAGTGATCCTTGAGTGCAAAATCAGTAGTAAGCCATGAACATTGGGGGGTGTGACCCAAACAACTAAAACAAAACAAAACAAAAAAAGATTCCTCTAGGGCAGGGCCACAGAATGTTGTACGGAGGACCTCAAACGGCCCTTGTTTGAGTTTGAGACTAGGTCTACCGGTGCCACTGCCTTATACTTATACTGTTCAGTGCTATCACTGACATTGTTGGAAATAATCTCTAACATTAAAACAAATGTGACCTGCCAGGGATTTTCCCCCCAAAAGTGTGTAAGCATCACAACTGAGAACACAACCCCTGGTGTATCGGTGTATCACAATCCAGTGTTCTAGCACCACAACCAACTATGTGACTTCTCTTCCACTGAAATTCAACAATGGTGACTCTTTAACACTACAGCAAAAATAACAAACAAAAGGGGAGGCTTTAGTAGGCAAATTATGGATTGGGGAATTAATTGTTTGGTGATGTGATAATATTTGTAGGATATTGTTGCACTACATATGTTTTCATTTTATATGTCTTTAAACATTCATTTTAATGTGAATCAGGTTGCCAGGTTGTGATACTCTTATAAAACCAAAGGTGTTTTGTCCCCACCACAGCGTCTTTAGGTAAAATTCTTATCTAAATTGAAGAGTAAGTGGATCACATTTGTTTGTTTTCTGTTGTGTGTCAAATAAGATCTAGAGCAATGTTAAACCTGAGCATCTGTTATGTATAACTCTCATGTTCTCAAAGTCAGTCCCATAGATTAAGCATTCCCAAAGGACTGGTGTAACATGCTGGTATAATTATATAATAATGATTAATTTTGTGTGTTAACTTGATTGGCCTGAGAGATGCTCAGATATATCATTATTTCAGGATGTAGGTCTGAAACTGTTTCTGAAAGAAATTAGCATTTGATTCATACACTGAGCTAAGAAATCGATCTTTGTCAATGTAAGCAGAATCATCCATCTTCTGGGATCTCATATAGAATAAAAAGGCAAAAGAAAGGTAAATTACTTGTCTCTTCTCAAGTTTGAATGACTAATTTCTCAAACTCTCAGATATGGGAGCTCCTGTTCTTGGATCTCAGAACATTATACTAGCAGTTCCCTTTTTGAATTGGTCTAAAATATATGACTTCACTGTTTGGGCTCTCCAGTTTGTAGGTGACAGATTATGTGACTTCTGAGCTTTCCAGTATATGAGCTAATTCTTATTATAAATCTTATATCTAGGGACTGGAGCAGTGGCACAAGTGATAAGGCTTGTGCCTAGCTTGTGCTAGGGTAGGATGGATAGTGGTTCGATCCCTAGCATCCCATATGGCCCCCCAAGCCAGGAGCAATTTCTGAGCGCATAGCCAGGGGTAATCCCTGAGGGTCACCAGGTGTGGCCCCAAAACCAAACCAAAACAAAGACCCTCATATTTACCTATCTATTTGATCTCTATTTTATATCTAAATTTTTAGTACTCTGTTCTAAGTCCACTCACGTAATGGCAAATTGCATGATTTTGTTCTTTCTTACAGCTACCTAATTGGTTTTTTTTTTTGAAAATCTCAAATCATTTTGAGATTCTCTGAAAATATTGTCTAATATGTAGTGTAAATTTTTCTAGTAAGGAACATCCTGATTTTTGAAATAATAAAATTTAAGTATTTTTTAGAATTAGTATTTATAGTAATATTTCATAATATTTCTTCTTTTATTTATTTATTTATTTATTTATTTTGGTTTTTGGGCCACACCCAGTGACGCTCAGGGGTTACTCCTGGCTATTCGCTCAGAAGTCGCTCCTGGCAGGCACGGGGGATCATATGGGGAACCCGGGGATCGAACCGCAGTCCGTCCCTAGGTTAGAGCAGGCAAGGCAAGGCACCTTACCTCCAGCGCCACCGCCTGGCCCCTATAGTAATATTTCTGCTGCTACATGTTTATTGCCTAGGTTTTTACATATCTATAAATGGAATTTTATTATTTTTATTTTAATTTTTTTGCCACACTTCTCAGTGTTCCAGGCATTCACCTGCCTCTGAACTCATAGGTCACTCCTAGTAGGGGTCACTCTAAGGGATCAGGAGTCAGAGATCACTTTTAGTGATATAGGGTCAGGTATCATTCCTAGTGATCAGGGTGTTAGGGTCACTCATACTGGGGATCACTTTTATAATCAGTGGGTCAGGAATCACTTCTAGTGAGGAACATTCCTAGTGATTAAGATATCAGGGATTACTCCTCTGAGCAGCGGTGCAGTGGTAGGGCGTTTGCCTTGCACGCGACTGACCTAGGACAGGCCACAAGTAGATTCCCTGGCATCCTAAATGGTCCCCCAAGCCAGGAGCAACCTGCTAGGTTGATGAGTATTTAGTCAGCATGTAGTCAGGAGTAACCCCTGAGCATCACCAGGTGTGCTCCACCCCCCCCCCCAAAAAAAGAAATCACTCCTCGTGATATGGGATCATTCCTAGTGGGAACACAAGGTATCAGAAATCAAAGCCAACTCAACCACTTGCAAGACAAGTAATCTATCCCTCTGTACAATCCCTCCAGCACCTCTCATAGATGGATTTTTAAAATATTTATCTTTAAAGCTTTGGTCTTAGAACTTCAGATAGCTTTGATTGACCTTTTTTTTTTTACTTTTATTTTATGAAGATCTTAATTTTCCAAGTCAAGATTTTATATTTCACATTGGAAACAAAAATAGATCAATGACTCAAATCATATGCAATAGTTCTGACCAACCTTACCTACTTCTGACAGAGAAATTCCAATAAACGAGAGTTACTGGCCCTCTAGGTATAAGATCAGTCACCCTGATTTTTCTACACTCTGAGTTAGCAGGGCAAGTTGGGCTCTTCCTAATGGAAAATGCTATTTTATTAATGTTTTTGGAACTCATGGAAATCTGAGGGGAAGGAAGCTTTCAACATATCCCTCATCCACCAATTAACATATTTGAGACAGAGATGATTTTATATGCCGCTTTCCATTTTTCACAATTAAATGCGGAAAAGAAGGCATCTGTGGGTCAGACCAATAGTTCATGTACCAGAGACACATGATAGAATTCAGAATCTTTATATAATCTCTTCCCAAATGTATTTCCTATGAAAATGAAATTCCTCATGTAACTATAGAATAATAACCCCAAATTGATATTTTAACATGTACTTAATTTGTTCAATTTTCAGATTATATTCAATTTTACCAGTAAAGTTCTCTTTGACTATATTGAAAATGACTTCTTCAGAGAATTTTATTATTCTACACAAATTTTGGAACTGTTTTTTTTTCCTCGTCTTTTGAGAAATATCATTGAAGATTTTATGGGAATTGCATTGAATATATACAGTGCTTTGAGTAAGACAGTATTAATTCTTCAAACCCATGATCACTTCCAAATGTCCTCTTCTATTCCTTTTACTAGTGATATACAGTTTTCAGTGTGAAAGTCTTTTAGATCCTTTGTTAATTCCTAGTACCAACATCACTAGATGAGCTGCTTTATGGTATTGGCACAACTCTCAACTGTGACAGATCCAGGTTTTATAATGGTTACATGACTGGACTGATTTCAGTGACTCTAACTGGGCTCTATGGTCTCATCTGACACCTATTTATTCGACATTGGTTACTATATAATAGTGTGAATTGATGTTGTTTCAGAAGAGACGAAATAGATCTCTTTTTTGCTTTGGTCCTCTACCCCAGTCTTCCCTTATATATGATCTTGCAGAGATGGAACTTTGAGAATTCCTGGGAATGCATTATGCCCACAAGCCTTGGGCACCAATATATTTCTTTCATTATTCCTTTTATTTTTATTTATTTATTTTTGTTGTTGCTCTTTTTTTGGGGGGGGGGGGGCTAAACCTGACAGGCTCAGGGGAGATGTGATATATAGGAATAGAGTATAGATCAGCCACGTTTAAAGCAAGTGCTCCATTTGTTGTCTTATAGCGCTGGCCATATTTTTTGCAATTTATTTTATAGGGGCTACTTTCTTTGATACTGGTTGAAATATATGCAGCACCCAAGACTTAACTCAGAGCTTCACACACGCTAAAATGTGCTCTAGCTCTTGAGCAAGTTCCTGGCTTTTGTTTGTTTGTTTGTTTGTTTGTTTTTGGGTCACACCCGGCAGTGCTCAGGGGTTACTCCTGGCTCCATGCTCAGAAATTGTTCCTGGCAGGCACGGGGGACCATATGGGGCACCGGGATTCGAACCGATGACATTTTGCATGAAAGGCAAACGCCTTACCTCCATGCTATCTCCCGGGCCCCGTTCCTGGCTTCTTGTTAGTGTTTCTAAACCATAATCTCCTCTGCATTTCGGAGGAGGGAACGCCAAGTATCTCTCTTAAGTTTTTCCTCTGCCATAAAAATCATCATTGGTATAGTAGGAAACTAAAATAAAATAACAACCGAGTCAGGGTGAAGTGAACAAAAAGGAGTTGCGACCACTTTTGAAATTCTAGTTCTTTTCATTGACTTCTGACACATACCGAACTGAAACTCCCTTCCATGCTTTCTCCAGACATCCCTACTCCTTACCAACCTCCAAGCCCTTTACTTAATGCTCAATACATACAAACATATATAATGCCCATTTGCTGGTCTCATCCGCCCTCTTGTGGCCAAAATGATTCTTTTTTGTTTTGTTTTGTTTGTTTTGTTTTTGGAATTCAGGTATTCAAATATTTCCACAGGAAGAATTTTAAAATTAACAAGAAAAATAAATCTCTAAGAAAAATTATAAAAACTATAATCAAAATATAATTTATACAATTGTAGAGATAAATAGTTTTCTAAAACACACTGCAGACCTTTTAATTATATCTTCACATATTTATACCTCAACATTTATTTTTAAATATTAATTTTCAAAGTGTACTTTCAGTGACTAAGCCAACTCACACAGAAGACCATTGAGGTTTACTTCTGAGTACTGAAAGGAAGCAATTATGCTCTATTATTTTGTGCACTTAAAGGTAAAGCAATGGGCATGTGATGAACTATAATTTGATGTAAAAATAATTTTTTGTCTAGTAGGAAACTACTTATTTCTTCATCTACCCATAATATTTTATAAATAATTTATAAAATATACATTGATACAGAGATTAATAAAGTGTCCACATATTAAAGGAACTTGAAAGATAAGTCAGGTAACAACATTATCTATTGTATGGTAGAACATTTTTCTGGAATCATCTCTGAGTTATTTCCCTCACAAGATGTTTTCTATTTTCTGGGCATATCAGTCATCTGAGGTGGAAGAATATCCTCAACTAAGTGCTAACTTTCCAAAGGTTTGGAGTTCAAAGAGTCAAAATGGCTTTCACCCACATGTAAACTGGAATATTCTTATTCACCTCTGTGGGTCTTTGTTTTCACAGCTGTTCAGTAAAGGTAGTAAATATTTCTTATGGAGACATATCTTGAAAAGCACAAATTTTCTGTTTGTCCCAAGGGCTTGGCTTTTGAGAAGTACTAGATTTGTCCTATTAAACGGTTTGAAAAACAAAACAACTAATGTGCATGCTCTGTGAAATTCCTGTTATTGGAAATAAAGACTCCTCACAAAGTAAGTAATTTACATATCAAAAGTAATGCTATCTCATTTTGGTACATTTTATGTCATTCTTGTTATGTCTACATCCTACAGTTGATAAAGTAAAAAGTGATCAATTCCAATGGTTCATTGCTGAGAAATATTTTAAAATCACTCCAGCATTAAGAACCTGGAAATAGCCTTTACTGATATTTAAAATAATAATAATAATAATGATAATAATAATAATAATGATAAGCCCCCAAATGGAGCCATTTATGCTTAGGCATATATCACTGAACTAAAATTTAATACCTAACACAATTGCATTTTTAGACTCTGACAGATATATAATGTTTATCCAGGAATTCAAAAATTTCCTGGCTAGAGGAATAAGGTATTCTGTGGTTAGATCTCCTTCTAGCCACCAAAGGAAGATGATGCTGCCTATTTCCTGTCTATTAAGTCTTCCTTTTTGAATAACTCTCCAAAACATCGTTTTACTTGTTGGATGAAAATATCTTCAGCTCACTCATGCTTATCTCTTGCTTTTATTTATGGTAGATTCTGGGAACCATCAGGGCTATGCTTATGAGGCCACACGAGGATCAATTCAAATTGCGGGCTTTTGCATGTTCGACTTTGAGCTGGACTGCAGAGTCTTTCAATAAAGCTATTTTTTTCTTGAAATTTATGTAGAAGAATCTTTCCCCTTCTGAGTTCCTACTGTCAGATGTTTGTGTCCCTTGCCACACAGTGACATAAACTGAGCCTTGTTACTTCAGCAGCTTCTTTTCCTCTTGGTGTTTCTGGATACTCAACTGAAAACAAACCTAACATCATGGCAACTTTTTTATTCCTAGACATTTCATTTAAAATGGTTATCCCAAAAGAATGGAAAGATAGTACAGCAAATAGATTGTTTGCCTTGCACATGGCCACACAGGACTCATTCCTCATCACTACATATGGTCCCCCAGTCTGCAGCAATAACAATCCCACAATACAGAGCCAGGAGTACATCCCAACTGTGCCAAATATGATCAAAAACAAACTAACAAAACCCAATAAAGCAAAGCATTAATTTTTTTAACATCAACAAAGGCAAGGACCTTTGGAGTTTTACCAGAGATCCCATACTCTCAGTAGAACCAAACTTCTCTGGGTTTTTCTCTTAGGAAATGAGAGGTCCACGTAAGAAATTTCATGTTACTCAAATCTTCACTGAAACCTACAGACATGAGAAATTTTATTTTAGACAACAATTTGCTCGAGGTTTACCAGAAGTCTGTTAAAGATTTGGAAAAATAAACTGTAAGAGTTAAAAGGAGAAATGAATAAGTGAGAAAAGACATGAATAGAAGAAGGAAAGCCATTTATGAAAAAAAATCCATCAACAATTGTATCTGAATTTGACAGGGAATGATCAGTTGTGAGTCAAAGGAGTCAAGGGTATTTTGTGAGGAAATCCCTGCTTAAAGCTGATTTGCTAGTCAAAGCAAAAAGGCCCATTTCCAGTAGACCTATTCTTTGAGTCCAGCATCGAGAATAATTTCAGATTCCCCATGAAACCAAAAAGCAATTATCTAGGATTAGCAGGAGATCAGAAACAGCTTACTCAAGTATTGTTTTCTAAACCCAGAGGCCTGGGGAAACTATTATCTGGTAATATTTCCAAAAGCCCTAAAACTGGTAACATTTGTTCCAACTGGGGAGGAGAAATATAAGACCGTGACAGAGCATACTTACCCTTAATGGTGGAACAGAGTTTAAGTGAAGTTTTGCATATTTACTTTTATTTCAGATAAATGATGAGGATCCATCAAGGAGTCCCGCCTTAGCTCTTGGGTAACTTCTTAGGACCAGGTGCTTCAGAGAAAGGTTTTAGCAAACTTAGATGTGAAACAATTGATGTCTCATTATAGCTAGATAGATATGTTTACATCATATGGTTATGCTCCATATAGTTCTGAAAGATTGCATTGATGAAAGGCAAGCAAACCTACTTGTAAAGGTAAACCTCTGTGAATCAGGGTAAGCCAGACATTTAGAAAAAAGGTACTTATTTGATTATGAGTCATTCATATCCATCAAATACTAGCCCATGTATGTTTTAAGAACTAAAAATGCTATGTATCAGTGAAGCAACTAAAAGTGATAAAGACCTAAACTAGGTGTTTTTCAGGCCATAATGTGATTCCAGTAACAGGAATAATAGTTTCACTCAAAGTATATCATTTCCATGTTACTTCCAGGGAAATTAGTATCATGCAAAATTATTCTTTTCTTGTATTTATTTGGATTATAATTTGGACTCTTGACAGAAATACTCTTATCTAAAATGTCCAGTAGCTGGTGAAAGGGTATTTCTTTTACGGATTGTGAGATTGTGACACCAAATATTGAACTGACCGCCAGTTTCTCTGAATTAAGCCTAATTAGTTTCTATCGTTCAAAAATAGCAATAATAAATATCATATTGATTTTATGATCATTCTGTGATCATATAAACCTTTCTATTTTAAGCAGATGATAGGGAATTGTGCCACATTTGGCCTAAGCTGATGTTTGAGGATGCAATTGAGGGTTTGGTTCTTTCTTAATACACACAGACATTGTTATTCTACAGAGCCCCCATGTGGACATATGCAGGTATATCACTCTAACGTGGACCATGAAGAAGGAATAAGTGACATGAACTCCAGGAAAAGGTTAAATGATTAATGTCATACCTAAGTGATCTATAAAATAAATTGAATCAAGGTCAAAACAATATTTCACTTAATTCATAGGATCAAACTTATTAAATATAGCAGATTACTTATTTGTTCTAGGTTTCTATCTGGCCATGAACATATGCAGGAGGCGGAATACTCTATGACCTGCACTTTCCTGTGGTGGTTACAGCATCTCTATGGATGAGAAGAAATTATCAATCCAATCAGTCACCTGCTTTTCTATAGTTGTCTCATTTTTATGTTTTTAGTGGCCATATAAACATTACTAACATTCTTGAATTTTCTAATAATGTTGTAGTTGTTTAATAAAATGTTTGGAAATTCTGATTTAGAACAAAGATTACTTTCCAAAATTTTAATAAATGTAACAAACAAATGAGTGCCCAGTATTATTGCTTAGGAGACCACAAGTTCATAGCATAAAATAAAAATGTCCATAATTTCTTCTGTTTTCTGTTGCTATATGAGGTCCAGTTATCAATCTTTTCTGTAACTTTCACTCTGATTCCATCAGTCCTCTTAAAATCTTAAAACTCCATGTGTTTTTAAATCTTATTCAGTTTGGCAGTATTCTCACTGAAACCTCTTGTCTAGGGGGTGGGTTTTGAGCCTTCAGTGTGATTCATGCTTAGGTGAGACTGATGGTTCCTACATCTGCCAATCAAATTATTATGCTTTATTATAGAATGAGAAGATTCAGTAGCCCAGGAAGCAACGAAGCTAGTTAAAGGTTTTCTAGCAACTGTGGAGGGCTGGAGAGATAGCACAGCGGTAGAGAGTTTGCCTTGCATGAAGCGGATTCAGGTGAAATGGTGGTTTAAATCCCGGCATCCCATATGGTCCCCTGTGCCAGCCAGGAGTGATTTCTGAGCACAGATCCAGGAGTAACCCCTGAGCACCACTGGGTGTGATCCCAAAACAAAACAAAATAAGAATAACAAGCCCTTGGTCGCAGTTCAACATCTTGCCTTCCTAACAGACGTGCAAACTTAATGCTAAATAAGGTACTGCAGTCACTAAACTTAAAGCTCATAAATGTATGTAACATTTAATGAAATGGTGAAGGCTTCAAGATCTTTGTATTATCCAAAGTAGTAAGGGCAAGTTACAATTCAATTTGATCTAATGTTACAGATAATATCCACTAGAATATGCTCTAAAATATTCAACAAATGAAGTAAAATAATCCTCAAATTGCTGTTGAGGAGAAAATAACCACAATTTTCTGACAGGCAGTCTGCAATCTTCATTAAGGGAACAGATGTTATTATATGATAGAATAAAAGACATGGTTACATGTAGAGAATAGCCAGGCAAAATTAATAAAATTGGGTAGCAGATATTTCTTTGATCATGATTTAGAAAAAGTTATCTCAAGAAATAATAAGGAATTCTTGGCATATGGACTTTTCACAACAAATTGCATACCATTATATTGCACTGCTGATAATAAGAAAATAGAACTTTGCAAAAGCTTTTAATTTATCGGATTTTTTTCTCCAAAAGGAAATTTAGGGAACATCTTCTGGTATCTTATTCTTAGTTGGAAACCAAAGACCTAGTTGGGACTACGACTCTTCTGAAATAGACACAGTGGCACCTACTGACAAGTAATTCACATTGTACATATGATGCTGGATCAAACACATGGATTTGCTTTATAGTTTTGAGTGGAGGTTGGAGAAGACTGTGGTTCAACATGTCAATATTTAAGGACAAAATTGATGTGAGCATTTTTTTTGTGAGTTCAGCCAGTGCTTCTGCACCATGAGAGTTGTGTATTACATAGAGTCAAAGAAACCTGACTCTAATTTCTATGTAGAGTAAATACTTTTCCCCACACGGTATGTACATGTGGGTAAATAAAAAGATGAATTTACTAAATGTTGATATGTCAGTTATTTGTACTTATAATAACTTTATTAATGAACTTATTCATCTTTAATAAAGTTAAATGAGGGGCTGGAGCAGTGGCACAAGCGGCAAGGCGTCTGCCTTGCATGCGCTAGCCTACAATGAACTGTGATTCAATCCCCTGGTGTCTCATATGGACCCCCAAGCCAGGAGAGATTTCTGAGTGCATAGCCAAGAGTAACCCCTGAGCATCACTGGATGTGGCCCCAAAACCAAAAAATAAAAGTTAAGGGGTCCGGGAGATAGCATGGAGGTAAGGCGTTTGCCTTTCATGTAAAAGATCATCAGTTCGAATCCCGGTGCCCCATATGGCCCCCCGTGCCTACCAGGAGCAATTTCTGAGCATGGAGCCAGGAGTAACCCCTGAGCACTGACGGGTGTGACCCAAAAACCAAAAAAAAAAAAAAAAAGTTAAATGAGTATATTTTGGGAAACTTATGTAGAAACATTGCAAGGTTAGCAATAGCTTCAGAGAATTTAGATACTTCATCTTTCAAGAGTGGTACAAAGTGCTATGAAAGCAGGTAACTGAGAGACTGACAATAAATTGTGAGATGGTTTCCTGGAGGGGGGATTGTGGTAAATTGGAAGGTGAATAGTAAACACAGGGTGCATGGTTGTCAGGCTGACCATAGCTCCTAGTTGCATTGAATTTGTGGGCTTTGATGTGGGAAGAAACTGTAGTCTTTCAGCTGATCTTGAATGTTTCACAGGTGCCTGGCCCTGACTCAATAAGTCTAAGGTGGGACATTTTTATTTTTGAGAAGAACCTCAGGTTCAACTGATTTTGGAGAACAGATGCTAATGTCTATCCTGGGAGACCACAATGAGCAGCAAAATATTCACAGTGGCCTAAAAAGTTCAAGAAACAAATAGGAGACCAAATCTTGTAGTGATTTTAAAGTTGATTCTAAAATCATGGAAGTCAAAAAAGAAGTTTTTTTGGAAAACTTCCTCAAATCTCTCTCTCTCTGTCTCTGTTTCTCTCTGTTTCTCTCTGTCTCTCTCTCACACACACCATGCACACATACACATACATGCACAAAAGTGAATTAAAGTTCAACATTTATATGGGTGAGGGTAAGCCTTATTTGTAAGCCTACGAAAAAGGAATTTTATATCAATTTTCCAGCATAAAAATAGGCTGAGAGGTTCTTTTTTTAATTTTAATTATGACAACAAAGATAAAAAGAAAGAGGACAGGGTAAAGTTACAGTGGAAACACAATCACCCATAAACAGAATTCTCGGTAGTCCCATCGATGATATCCCAGCCTTGAACTTTCAGCCAAAGAGCATTAAGAAAAACAAAGTTGAACCCATGTACAATACAATTACTTTGTCCCTTAAATCCCCAGTTGTAGTACATACTATTTCTTAGCAACACACAATATAATCTAAAGACAGTAGACTTATGTAACTCCTTAAACATTGAGGGCAAAGTACATTTATCTAGTTCCATGCATAGTTTAAGTTAACCCCAATGTTTTAGTGGATTGTTTTTCTTAAGGATTGGAGTCAAGGGAGCATAGTAAAAAACGGTGTTAGAGTGGCATTTGTTTGCATAGACCCACCAAAATATAAGGGACATGGAAAGAAAAATTATGGGCTAAATACAAGGAGACCCTACCCCTGAAGTTTCCTGGCATAGGACCGAATCTAGGCTCCAAGCAAACTAGTTTGTCCAATCCAAGTCATTGTCTGTAGTGGCAATACACCTTCATTCCTCACATAGTCTCTGTTATTGGTATCATGCTTCTGTATTAAAGATCCTGGGGTCTGCATACCCCATATTGCAGTCAGGATGGTGCAGAGCATCCTCTCGTTTCACCTCACACTGAAGGGGCAATAGAGAGAACCATGTCCCGTAGAGCAGGTCAATCTTGTTGTCAAGTCTTCTCAGTGTTAATGGAAGTCTCCTTTTAGGAGATCGATGTCAGACCTTTGGTAGTGTCTTTACTGGTAGAGGGTTGCTTCCAGATGTTGCTATAAAAGACCTTGGATGTTTTGTAGATAGCTTGCCTAGTTCTGGCATGAATGGAGGATGCCCATTCTTCTGAGGCCTGTGCCAGGTCATTATATCAATGTTCAGTTTGTAAGGTATATTGTAATGAGATTTGTGTTCCTACCTCTATTAGATAAGAACTTATCTGTATGTATACCATTTTCCCATTTTAATGTGTCTATGCAAACAAGGATCAATGCCATGTACCGTTATTGGGGCATCTGGAGGCAATAGGAACAAGACCAGCAATCTCCATAACATAGCTCAATCATAGGCATTAAACTGAGGGACATTTCCACCAACAATTCTTACTGAACAGCTTACAAAGAAAAGACAAGGTGAAAAGTGGAAAGAAACACCATGGCAGAAGAATATATATAGAGAGTTATAGCTGTTAAAGAAAGTACACAAAAATAATCAGAAGGGGCCTGGGAGATAGCATGAAGGTAAGGCGTTTGCCTTTCATGCAAAAGGTCATCGGTTCGAATCCCAGTCCCCCAAATTTCTGAGCATGGAGCCAGGAGTAACCCCTGAGCACTGCCGGGTGAGACCCAAAACCCAAAACCCCCCAAAAAAATAATCAGAAGATATATTTGTTCAATATGTGTTCAATTTATGTTCTACAATATAGTTCTGGGATTGTTAGATCCACTGTATGTCTTTGGTCTGAGATTAGAACTGTGTGTTACTTAAATTAAGAAGGGTAAATGTAGGGTACTGGTTGACAGGTTCTTAAACTTGATAAAGTTCACAAATATGTGAATAGAGGGATGGGAAGATTCTGTTTCAAATTCAGAGAACTCTCTGGTCTATGAGCTGCATCCTAGGAAACAGTGGAAAATAGAGCAGAAATGGGAAGAGAAGGAATGAGAGAGGAGAGACAGGGTGGAAGCTGGGGAGACATGAGGTCCAGTGGGTTAGTAGAAGGAATTGAAAGAAAAGAAAAAGAAAATAAAGAGAAGAAGGAATGGAATAGAAGAAAACTGTATTTTCTCATTTTTGATGATAATAAGTTCACTGAGATGCTCATTTGGTGAGTGAGGCCTGGGTGCTGAAATATCTGTTATTTAAAGCTTATTTTAGTTCCCATGTTTTCTAAAGGCTCCTCTACTTGCTACTTTTTCTATTCCTGTTCACTATCTATGTCATCTTAAGTCTAAAGGCCAAGCTTTGTGTGAACTTCTGCTTATTCTAAGCTTCCTTCCTTTTATATTCTCATTGCCCTAATTAGCATTCAACTGTGAATATTTATGAGGTTCCCCTTGTTTGTTTGTTTTTTATTAGTTTGATTTGGACCACAAATCTTAGAATTCACTCAAAAATCACTCCTGGAAAACTCAAGGGAAATATGGACACCTGGGGAACAAACTCAGGTTCCTGAGCAAGAACCTTACATGCTATGCTATCACTCTGGCCCCATCCCTTGTTTTGGCTTTGGCTTTTAATATGCTAGACATGAACCATTGCTTTAGCCAGATATTGATAGTTCCTCCAATGTGTGACTTTTATGTTTACTTGGCTCAGGAACACAGAATCATTAAACCACAAGTTTACACCTGCCAGATGTAGGATTCTATGTTACTGAGTCACTCTGAGTCTCATTATGAGAAATAGTGAGAATTACACCCTCAACTCTCAAGTGACTTACCTATAAAGGGTTTTTAATATTAAGACGTACCCAGTATAAGATCTTTAAAACAAAGTTATTTCTTATGCCAGTATATTCTGTACTATTTGTGTTTTATATTAGGAGCTTAATCAATGTTTGTGAAATGATGTATTAAGACTCTTAAACTAAAAAAGAAGTTCTATATAAACTTAATCACCCAGATTTGAAGAAAAGATATATAGCTTCATGAATTAAAGAAAGTTCAGAGATTTTAGACTCAAAACCAAACTTAAGAGAAGAACTGAAGGGTCTACTTTAAAGCAAGGCTGACCCAACAAATACACCAAGCTCCTACAAAAGATAACAAAAAATTCCATAACAATTATCTCTCTCAAAGTCAATGGATTAAATTCAAAAGTTAAGAAAGTAAATGGCAAATGGATCAGAAAGCTCAATTCAATATTTTGATGTCTGCAAGAAAAACATCTGACTAATTGGACCAAACACAAACTCAAAGTTAAAGGTTGGAGGACAATGCTTCAAGCAAGCAACTCCATTAAGAAGGCTGGAGGGGGCATAGGAATAGAGATGACACAAATTTTAGGTTTAAGAACGTTAGAAAAGGGACATGAGTGATAGCACAGCAGTAGGGCATTTGCATTGAATGCTCCATACCCAGAACAGTCCTGGGTTTGTTTCCCAGCATCTCAAATGACCCTGAGCCTGCCAGGAGTTATTTCTTAGCATAAAACCAGGAGTAATCCCTGTGTGCCCTCAGGTGTGGCCCCCGAAACAAAATAAATAAATAAATAAATAAAAAGATGTAAGAAACAGAGATAAAATTTTTTAATAATCAAGGATGTGTACACCAAGAAGAAATTATATTCCTAAATGTATATGCACCCAAAGATGGGTCAAAAAAAACTTTAAACAACTGTAAATTGACTTGAAGAAAGACATCAATAACAATACAATAATAGTGGGAGACTTCAACACCATCCTGTTAACTCTTAATGAGTCAATTAGGTTAAAACTTAGCAAGGACATACTGGCTTTGAAGGAAGAAAGGCAAGTGAGTGACTTAGTAAATATATGGCTTTTCATCCCAAGAAAGCTGCATAGACACTCTGCTCCAATGTTCATGGTTATTCTTCAAGATAGACCACATGCTGGGTCATAAAATATGCCACCATAAAATCAAGAAGATAGAAAGTGTAACAGATATCTTCTCAAATGAAGTGTTGAATATAGAAGTTAATTACAAATAGACACAGAAAACAACTGGAAATTAAATAACAGTTAAATTTAATAACAATTTAAATTAAACATGCTAATTGAATAGTTTTAAATTGAAAGCTTAAACTTAAATTAAATAGCTTTAAATTAAAGAGCAGCCAGTGTGTTAGAGAGGAAATAAAAAATTCCAGGAAACAGGGCCAGAGAAATAGCACAGTGGTAGGCCATTTGCCTTGCAGGTGGCTGATCCAGGATGAACCTTGTTTCAATCTCCAGCGTCCCATATGGTCCCCTGAGCCAGGAGCAATTTCTGAATGCACAGCCAGGAGTAACCCCTGAGCATCACCGGGTGTGGCCCAAATAAGCAAACAAACAAAAAATTCCAGGAAACAAATGAGACTGAAGATATGAGTTACCAGAATTTGTGGGACACAACTAAAGTGGTATTAAGAGAAAAATGTATAGCTTGACAAGCATTCATCAGGAAAAGAAGAAAACGCCTACATAAAGAACTTAATGACACAACTTAGAAAATGAAAAACAAAACAAAACAAAAACAAAATTGACTAAAGATAAAAAGAAAAAATAATAAAGCGTAGAGCATAAATTAATAATCTTAAAACAAAATTTTAAAAGATCAATGAAGTTGGTTCTTTGAGAAAATAAACAGTTAGCTATACTCACAAAAAAGGAGAGTAAAACATAATAAACTGAATCAGATGAAAGAGGGGTGTTACTACAGAAATTCGAAGAATAATCAGATATTAACTTGAGAAACTTTATGCCACAAAAGCAAGAGAACCTTGAAGAAATGGATAAATTCTTGAACTCCTATAACCTCCAAAGCTTGAACCAAGATGATTTGGAATATATAAACAGTTCTCTCACTATTGAGAAATTGGAACAAATATCAAAAGGCGTCCCCAAAACGAAAGCTTAGGCCCAGATAGATTCACTAGTGAATTCTTTCAAACCTTTATTTTTTAAAAATAGTATCTTTATTTAAGCACCATGGCTACAAAAATGTTTGTAATTAGGTTTCAGTTATAAAAAGAACACCCCTCTTCATCAGTGCAACCTTTCCATCACCAATGCCCCCCACCCCCACTTCCTGCCTGTATTCAAGACAGGCATTCTATTTCTCTCACTTACTACCATGGTCATAATAGTTGTACAGGACCTAATGTAAATACTTTTGAGGCTCTTCCAGGAAGTTGAAATAATAGAAATACTCCCAAATAGCTATGAATCTCAAATAGTTATGAATCTATGAATCTAACACCATCCTGATAACAAAAGGAGAGAGACATCACAAAATAAAGAGAAAGAGAAATACAGGCAGATGTCCCTAATAACCATAGATGCAAAGATCCTCAACAAAATACTAGCAAATAGGATCCAACAGCTCATCATCATCATAACCAAGTAGGATTCATTCCAGAGATACAAGGATGATTGAAATATGCATATAAATAAATTAATATAATATATTGTAAAAATAGAAGAAAAACAGAAATCATATAATCATATCAATAGAAGCAAAGACATTTGACAAAATCTAACACTTATGAACGATAAAAACTCTCAAAAAGATGGAATGAAAGGAACTTTCTTAATTAGTCAAGGCCATTTACTACAAGCCTATGGCAAACGCTGTACTCAATGAGGGAAACTACAAGCTTTTCTTTTAAGATATACATGAGACAAGGTTGCCTCCTTTTGCCATTTCTATTCAATAAAGTACTGGAAGTATTTGCTTAGCAATAAGACAGGTAAAAGATATCTAGAGAATCCAGATATAAGAGGAAGAAGTCAAGCTCTCACTGTTTGCAGATGACATGATACTACATTTAGAAAATGCTAAAGAGTCTACCAAAAGCTTCTAGAAACAATAGATCTGTATATTAAAGCGGCAGACTAAAAATTAATATGCAAAAATCTATGTTTTTTTTATAAAAACAATGACAGGAAAAAAAAGAGGTATTTAAAAAATTCATTCACAATTGTGCCTCAGAAAAACAAGTACCTGGGAGTCAACTTAAATAAAGAGATGAAAGACCTAAACAAAGAAAACTATAAAACACTGCTTCCTGATTAAAAAAAAAAGAAGACACAAAGAAATGGGGACATATACTTTGTTGTCTTCATGGATTGGAGGAGTAACAATTAATTGCTGGGGTATATGTGGAGAGAAATGGATTCTTGTTCATTTCTGGTAAGAATTTCCAACCTTTTTGGAATAAAATTTGTCTATTTTTTTAAATGTAATTAAGCTTCTATATGCTCCGGCAGTTTAACTCTTAGGGATATACCCTAGAAACTGAAAAACACCATGCAGAAAATCTAGCTGCATTCCTATGTTCATCACAGCATTATTTACCATAGTCAGAATCTGGAAACAGTCCAAGTGCTTGAGAACAGTTGGGTGGTTAAAGAAGCTTGTGGTATTCTACACAATGCAGCTGTTAAGAAAAGTTAAGTATTCAAGTTTGCTTATATATGGGTGGATATGGAGAATATTATACCAAGTGAAATAAATAAGAGGGAGAGGGAAGACATAAATCATCTCCTCATTTGTGGTATATAAAAAATAAACAATAGCATGATAGTAATATCCAGGGACAATAGAGATGAGGATCTGGAGGACCAGTCCATAGTAGGAAGCTTGCCACAAAGAGTAGTGAATGCAATTAGGGTGGTGAGTGTTCTATTGTGGCCATGATAATTGGAACCAATCACTTAGTTCTCATTCAGAACTGAATGCTCAAAGATAATAACGTGATAGGCATCATACCCCTTCATTAGCAACAGTGCAAACTGCACTGTCAAAAAGAGAGAGAGAGAGAGAAATAGAAAGAAAAGTAAAATGCCTACCCAAAGGCAGGCAGAGGAGTGTGAATGGGAGGAAAATGGGATATTAGTAGTGGAAATGTGCACTGCAAAAGGTGTTGTATATTGTATGACTGAAACTCAATAATGAACAACTTTGTATCAAAACGACTGTATTATGAAAAATCTTGTAACCATGGTGTTTAGTAAAGTAATAAAAATTAAAATGCAGGCAAAAATTAAAGATAAGGCAGAAAATAAAATGTAAAGAGGAGTACATTTTAGTGATGCTGCATTTGAGAAAAACAGAAAGGTAGATTTGGGGGCATAAAAACTAGAATTTATTATTATTAGTAGTATTTTTGTTGGTTTGATTTTGTTTGGTTTTGGGGTCACACCTGGCAACGCTCAGGGGTTACTCCTGGCTCTACGCTCAGATATCGCTCCTGGAGGGCTTGGGTAGCAAATGGGATGCCGGGATTGGAACCACTGACCTTCTGCATGCAAGGCAAATGCCTTTCCTCCATGCTACCTCGCCAAGCCCCATTATTATTATTATTATTATTGTTATTATTATTATTATTATTATTATGTTTTTGGGTCACACCCAGTGGCTCTCAGGGGTTACTCCTGGTTTTGCACTCAGAAGTCACTCCTGAAGTCACTCCTGGCAGGCTAGGGGGACCACATAGGATGCTGGGATTTGAACCGTGATCCATCCTGTGTTGGCCATATGCAAGGCAACTGCCTTACCGCTGTGTTATTGCCCCAGCCCCTAACATTTTTTTGAAAATGATTAAGTGGAGAATATTGGGAACTTTTCTGGAGCAAAATTATTTTTTAAATTTCAAATTGCTTTATAATATATGGCATAAATACCTATTGTCATGCATTTTAATTTTGTGCAGAACAAACTAATGATAAAGCTGAAGAATTAGGCTTTATTTCTGTTCACTGCAGAATCAGAGATGCCTGAGCCAGCGAAGTCAGCTCCCGCCCAGAAGAAGGCATGAAGAAGGTGGTGACCAAGGTGTAGAAAAATGGCAAGAAGCGCAAGTGCAGCCGCAAGGAGAGCTACTTGGTGTACTTGTACAAGGTGCTGAAGCAG
>PVKC010015645.1:0-21329 GCA_004027635.1 Crocidura indochinensis
TTGTTCTCGTTCTTTGTGATGTGTGCCATTCTCTGTGGTGTGAGGTGGTACCTCATAGTTGTTTTGATTTGCATCTCCCTGATGATTAGTGATGTGGAGCATTTTTTCATGTGTCTTTTGGCCATTTGTATTTCTTCTTTGTCAAAGTGTCTGTCCATTTCTTCTCCCCATTTTTTGATGGGATTAGATGTTTTTTCTTATAAAGTTCAAGACCAGTGATTCTCTCCTTCAAGCTGGGGTAGGAACATATATGGACATATATACCCTTCTTTGTCATGAACAAAGAACAGCCCTACCCAACAACCCCTTTTCCATTATGAAAAGTATAATTCTCTATAATGTTTTGTTGATATTAAAAAAGGTCTAAATTAAGAATTTCTGCCTTGCTGGAGGATTGACTCACTCAGTTTTCTCCCTTCCCTACCCTTCCCTTCTCCCTTCACTTTTCCCTTTCCTTTTCTCTTCCCTTTTCCCTTCCCTTCCCTTTCCTTCCCTTCCCTTCCCTTCCCTTCCCAAAGTTGCTGTTGATGCAATGACCAAGTGCCATAACAAAATATTGCCTTTGGTAGATTGTAATGTTCACCAAAGATCTCACTCATTTAGTTGTGTTCATGTATATTCTTATCTTGGTTTTTCCAGGGGGCAGTATGCAAGCTCTACTGTGGTGTTGGCATCCCCAGACAGCAAAGCTGCAGGAACAATCTCAATATATGTGATCAAACTTGCTTGCAAGTACCTTGTTTGCAAGGTAAGTACGTTTAGCCATTGAACCCCACCCCAACTTCAGACCCTCTTCTTTGGTTAGGAAGATTCTAAGGACAAGTACAATTACAATCTACCTATGGTACTCAGAACTGGGCTTGGCACATTGTAGATGCTCTAGAAATATTTTTTATAGAATAAGATTAAATTTTAATTTAATTTTATGATTAATATCCTTATTAAAACACCATTATTACAAGCATGTGTGTAGTTGGTTTTCAGTTATGAAAAAGAACACTGCCCTCTTGCCAGTGCAACATTTCCACCATCAATGACCCCCATCACCCTCCTCCCATAACCCATGCCTGTATTCGAGACAGGCATTATATTTCTATCCCTCACTAACATTGTCATGATAGTTGTTAGTGTAGTTATTTCTCTAACTGTACTCACTACTCCTTGTGGTAAGTTTCATACAGTGGACTGGTCTTTCCAGCTCTCATCTCTATTATCTCTTGGTATTATTACAATGATGTCTTTTATGTTTCTTAAATCCCACAGATGAGTGAGACTATTCTTTGTCTATTTCTCTCCCTCTGATTTATTTCACTCAGCATAATAGTTTCTATGTCCATCCATGTATAGGAAATTTTCATGACATCATTTTTCTGATGGCTGCATAATATTCCATTGTGTAGATGTACCAGTTTCTTTAGAGTCTAAAGGGGTCTCAAACTCAATTTACCAGTGGGCCACAGGAGGCAAAGTCGGGGTGATCCTTGAGTGCAAAGTCAGTAGTAAGCCTTGAACATTGGGGGGTGTGACCGAAACAACTAAAACAAAACAAAGCAAAACAAAAAAGATTCCTCTAGGGCAGGGCCACAAAATGTTGTACAGAGGGCCGCAAACGACCCAGGGGTCACGAGTTTGAGACCCCTGCGACACTAATCTGTTGAAGGGCATCTAGGTTGTTTCCAGATTCTGGTTATTGTAAATAGCACTGCAATGAATACAGGTGTGCAGAAGGCATTTTTGTATTGTGTTTTAGTGTTCCTAGGGTACATCCATAGGAGTGGTATAGCTGGATCGTGTGGGAGCTCAATATCCAGTTTTTTGATGAATCTCCATATTGTGTTCCATAAGGGCTGGACTAGATGGCATTCCCACCAGCAGTGAATGAGAGTTCCTTTCTTCTCATATTCCTGCCAGCATTTAGAGCTTTTATTTTTTTGTGATGTGTGCCAGTCTCTGTGGCATGAGGTCGTACCTCATTGATGTTTTGATTTGCACCTCCCTTATGATTAGTGATGTGGAGCAATTTTATTGTGTCTTTTGGCCATTTGTATTCTGTTTTGAGGGAGTGTCTTTATTTCTTCTCCCCATTTTTTGATGGGATTGGATGATATTTTTCTTAAGTTGTTTCAGTACCTTTATTGTCTTAAATATTAACCCCTTGTCTGATGGGTAGTGGGTGAAAAGTTTTTCCCACTCTGTGGGTGGCCTATGTATCCTAGTCACTATTTTCTTTGATATGCAGAAGTTTCTCAGCTTAATATAGTCCCATCTGTTTATCTCCATTTCCACTTGTCTGGACAGTGATGTTTCCTCCTTGAAGATGCCTTTAGTCTCTATGTCATGGAATGTTTTACCTACGAGTTCTTCTATGAACTTTATGGTTCCTGATTTGATATTAAGGTCTTTAGTCCATTTGGAATTGATCTTTGTGCATAGTGTTAGATGGAGATCTGAGTTTACTTTATTACATGTGACTGACCAGTTGTTCCAATACCACTTAACGAAGAGGATTTCCTTGCTCCATTTTGCATTTTTGCCCCTTTATCAAAGATCAATTGATAATTAATTAATCATAAGGAGAATTCTCTAAATATTCAAGTTTATGACACTGATCTGAGGGACTGTCTTTATTCTGATATCGTGCTGTTTTAATGACTATTCTTTGTATTACAATTTAAAGTTGGGAAAAGGGATGATGCCTCCCATCTTCTTTTTCCTTAGGATTGCTTTACCTATCTGTGGATGTTCATTGTTACAAATAAATTTCAGGAATGTTTGATTCACTTCTTTGAAGAATGTCATGGGTATCCTCAAAGGAATTGCATTAAATCTGTACAAAGCTTTGGGGAGTATTGCCATTTTCATGATGTTAATCCTTCCAATTCATGAGAAGGGTATATATATTTCTCCATTTCCTTGTGTCCTCTTTTGTTTCTTGAAGCAGTGTTTTGTAGTTTTCTTTGTATAGGTCTTTCACCTCTTTAGTTAAGTTGACTCCATGGTATTTGAGTTTGTGTGACACTAATGTGAATGTAATTTTTTTTTTTTTTTGGTTTTTGGGCCACACCCGGTGACGCTCAGGGGTTACTCCTGGCTATTCGCTCAGAAGTCGCTCCTGGCAGGCACGGGGGACCATATGGGGAACCAGGGGATCTAATCACGGTCCGTCCTAGGTTAGTGCAGGCACCTTACCTCCAGCGCCACTGCCCGGCCCCGAATGTAATTGTTTTTTAATGTCCATTTCTTTGCTACCATTATTTGTGTATAAGGAGACCATTGATTTTTGCATATTAATTTTGTGGCCTACTACTTTGCTATATGAATCTATTGTTTCTGGAAGCTTTTTGGCAGAGTCTTTAGGGTCTTCTAAATATAGTATCTTGTCATCTGCAAATGGTGAGAGTTTGACTTCTTCCTTTCCTATCTGGATTCTCTTGATATCTTTTTCTTGCCTAATTGCTGTGACGAGTACTCCCAGTAATATGTTGAATAGGAGTGATGAAAGGGGGAAGCCTGTCTTGCACCAGATTTTAGAGGAAAGGCTTTTAGTTTATCCCCATTAAGAATAATATTTCTATTGACTTGTGGTAAATGGTCTTGACTATATTGAAAAAAGTTCCTTTCATTTCCATCTTGTTGAGAGGGTTTTGTTGTTGTTGTTGTTGTTGGTTTTTGGACCATATCCGGTGATGCTTAGGGGTCACTCCTGACTATGCACTCAGAAATCGCTCTTGGCTTGGGGGACCATTTGAGATGTCGGGGGATTGAACTATGAATTGTCTTATACTAGCCTGGGCAAGGTAGACACCTTACTACTTGAGCCACAGCTCTGGTCCTGAGAGGTTTTTTTAATCAAGAATGGTTCATGAGATAGCATGGAGGTAAGGCGTTTGCCTTTCATGCAAAAGGTCATTGGTTCGAATCCCGGTGCCCCATATGGTCCCCTGTGCCTGCCAGGAGCAATTTCTGAGCATGGAGCCAGGAGTAACCCCTGAAGCACTGCCAGGTGTGACACCCCCCCCCCCGCAAAAAAAAGAATGGTTCTTGGAATTATCAAATGCTTTCTCTGCATCTATTAATATGATCATATGATTTTTATTTTTTCTTTTGTTGATATGGTGTATTATGTTGATTGATTTACATATGTTAAACCATCCTTGCATTCCTGGCATGAAACCTATTTGGTCATTGTGTCTGACCTTCTTGATAAGGCATTGGATCCAATTTACTAGGATTTTGTTGAGGATCACTGCATCTGTATTCATCAGGGATATTGCTCTGTAGTTTTCTTTTTTTGGCAGCATTTCTGTCTGGTTATGGTATCAGGGTATTTGGAAGTGTTTCTGTTTCTTAAATTTTATGAAAGAGCCTGAAATGGATTGGTAATAGTTTCTCTTGAATGGTTTGAAAGAAGTCATTAGTGAATCCATCTGGGCCTGGGCTTTTGTTTTGAGGAAGACTTTTCATTATTGTTTTAATTTCCTGAATTTTGGGTCTCTTAAGATATGCTAGATATGCAAGATTTTTTTGTTTTTTTTGTTTTTTTTGGGTCACACCCGGCAGTGCTCAGGGGTTACTCCTGGCTCCATGCTCAGAAATTGCTCCTGGCAGGCACGGGGGACCATATGGGGCACCGGGATTCAAACCGATGACCTTTTGCATGAAAGGCAAATGTCTTACCTCCATGCTATCTCCCGGGCCCCTCAGGAGTGATTCTTGAGTGCATAGTCAGGAGGGAGGCCACCAAAAGGTGTGGCCTCAAAACTAAAAAGTAAAAACTAAAAATAACTTTCTTAAAATGCATCCATATTCCATTTTTCTTTTTATACCTGACACTCATTCCATTGTGACTTCTTTTTGTTTGTTTTTGGGGCTACATTTGGTAGTGCTAGGGCTTATTCCTAACACTGTCTTTGTCTCTGTCTCTTTTTCTCTCTCTTTCTTTCCTTGGGTTGTTGTAAAGTTTGACCTCACAGAATATATTGGGAACTGTCTCATCCTGCTTTATTTCCTGAAAATTCAGTGTTATGTTATCTTAAGTATTTGATTTATCAGTAAAACCATCTGGGCTAGAAGTTGTCTTTGTGGAAAGATCAGTGGTTTTGAAAGGAGACACTTGAGGAATTGGTGGTGCTGGGGAGTAGCTTTGTATGTAATTTGGGATGCTTTTTGTTTGTTTACTTAAAGAAGACAGATTTCTAGGGGAGCAGTGAGTGTTATTGTTTTGGGGAATTTTTTCCCTGAAAAAGGAATGACTGGCCAAATACATTTGGGAACCACTGGTTTGGGTGATAAATTCATTTTCTGAAACATATTTATATCAATTATTTTTATGTTTAATATTTATATTTATTATTTGTATTTATATAAATATGTTTATATAAATTTTTATATCTTATTATTATTTACTTGTATCATTATTCTTTTTAACGTCTGTAGGCTCTATTTCAGAGGCAAATTATTTGTCTTTCAAGGTTCTTTAGCTGGTTTAGTAATTATATTGACATAAGATAGTCTATTGTATGTGAAGCAATATTGTTAATTATGGACATCTCAACAATATGATACTCTAAGACAGCTAGGAACTAGTAGGCCATTCTGAACTAAGGAGAAGATGTAGGAGTCTAAAGTTTCAAAGTTGAGCAAGATAATTAATTAACAGAAGATGTGAAAAGCATGTGTTTGGTAAATGTTTTTTTTATTCTGTGCCAAGCAGATACGTCTTTCTGATGCAAAAAGTTTCTGTGGTAATATCTCACTTCCTGTTATTACAGGGCCCCTATCTAAATTCTTTTAGGCAGTCAAAAGAGAGGCTAAAAAACTAAAAGAAGCAAACAAATAAAACACTCTTCCTGAGTTTATTAGGCCCTAACTGAGTTCAAAGAATTTGGTGTAAACATGACACACAGATTCTGTGCCCCTCAATACCTTCTCTTTTTTATTCTTTACACATATGCATAAATATACTTTGTTATTGCCCTACCCTTCCCCCTCAACTTCTTCTGACTTCCCTTCCCATCCAACTGGGAATTTACTAATTTTGTTTATATTTTCAGTAGATTGATTTGTGGGTGTGTTAATTTGACACTGATTGGAGATTCTATTTAGATTCAAGTTAAGGGCACAGAACCAAAATTTCACCCCTCCCCCCTATTACTCATTTAGATAATAATCACAAGACCAGGTTGTCTGTCAACCAATTCTGACTGGCTAAAATTGTAGAGTCCTGAGAGCCCCTGCTCTGATTTGATTGATTTGCTAGAGTGACTCAGAGAACTCAGAAAGGCGTTTACTTGAAAGATGAGCAATTTATTATAAAGAATTTACTCAGAAACAATTAGAAGTTATGCAGAGGAATAGATATGTGAGAAGGGGCCTATAGTTTCTGTGCAATCTCTAGACCCTCCTAGGATATTCATGTGTCTACTTGCCCAAAAGAACTTCGGACCCAGGGGCCACAGATAGCACAGTGGTAGGGTGTTTGCCTTGCATGCATCCCATTCAGGATGAACGTGGTTCAAGTTCTGCATCCCATATGGTCCCCGTGCCTGCCAGGAGTAACCCCTGAGCACAGCTGGGTGTGACCCCAAAACCAAAAACAACAACAAAACCCCAAACAAACAAAAAAACCTTCGAACCCAGAGCTCAGAGGTTTTAGGGAGTCTTCATTATATAGGCATGATTGATGAAATCATTGACTATTGTTATACTGAAGATGAAAAACCCGAGCTGGAGAGATAGCATAGAGGTAGGGCATTTGCCTTGCATGCAGAAGGACCGTGGTTCGAATCCCAGCATCCCATATGGTCTCCCGAGCCTGCCAGGAGCGATTTCTGAGCATAGAGTCAGGAAGAAACTCTGAGTGCTGCTGGGTGTGATCCAAAAAGAAACAAAAACAAAAACAAAAAAAGATGAAAAACCCAACCTTGCAATCACTTCATTGGTTCCTGGTAACAATCATCATCCTTAAGGGTTGTTTTAAAGTCTGCTCATTAACATAACTCTGGAGTGTTTGGAAGAAGATTTTTGAATTAAAAAAATATAAAACAAGCACACCCTCTTATTTTGTAACTCTATAGTTATTTAAAAAAATAAGAACAAAAAATAAAAATATTTCCCTATACTTAAATGTAGCAACAAGTCCAAAGGCAACATAATAGAACTGATCCATATAATTTAGTTGGTGAGGGCTTACAAAGAAGGCTGGTGGAGGAGGAGATGGACACACTAATGATGGGTATGGTGTTAAAATTATGTGCATGAGGGGCCGGAGAGATAGCACAGCGGCATTTGCCTTGCAAGCAGCAGATCTAGGACCTAAAGTGGTTGGTTCAAATCCCGACATCCCATATGGTTCCCCCCCCCCCCCCCCGTGCCTGCCAGGAGCTATTTCTGAACAGACAGCCACGAGGATCCCCTGAGCACCGCCGGTGTGGCCCCCAAAAAACAAAAAACAAAAACAAACCAAAAAATTATGTGCATGAGAAACCAATATTAACAGTTTTGTAAAACACAATTAATAAAAATAAATAAAAATGGAAAATTCCTGAGTTTCAATGGAACACTATGCGGCTTTTAGAAAAAATGAAGTCATGAAATTTGCTCACATGTGGATGGAATTGGAGAGCACTATACTGAGCAAAATGAGTCAGAAAAAGAGGAATAGACATCTGTGGGATATAAAAAAAAAGAGTATGATAACAATATTCAGAGATAATAGAGATGAGGGCCAGAAGGACAAGTTCATGGTAGGAAGTTTGTCACATATAGTGGAGGAGAGAAGGTAAGGCAGAGAAAAAGACCACTATGACAATGACTACAAAATGATCACTTTGAACAAGAACTGGGTGATGAAAGGACATAAAGTGATATGCATGGCACCCCCTCATTAACAATAGTGCAAAACATAGTATCTAAAGGGTAAGAAAAGGGGGAGACTGAGAGAGAGAGAGAGAGAGAGAGAGAGAGAGAGAGAGAGAGAGAGAGGGTAATGGAAAATATGCATTGTGGAAGGGTATTGTATTGTGTATGACAAACTCAATCATGAACAGATTTGTAACTATGAAAAAAACCTTATAAACAACCTTGTAACCATGGTGTTTAAGTAAACTTGAAAAAAAAAGTCCCTGTGTTTTAATATAAAAATTATAAGGTTTATAGGCTATGTGCAAGGAATCAGGCACAAAGGTTCCAGATTATGTTATAATATCACCCTTGAAATTAAGTTTTTCATAAAACGTCCCCAGAAAACTGATGTTCTTTCAATGCTCTCTATCCCAGTGGATCCATTATTTTTTTCAATTCTCTACAGCCTAGAAAGATGAAAATCAGAATTTTTCTGACTTACCAGCCCTCTATTCAGCCGACTTTAATTTCTAGATTGCAATCACAATTCACTTACCTCCATCTCTACTGTCTCTGCCATAACGTCATCATGTCTAATATAGACATGGACAATATTAGACAAGGACAACTGTCCTTGACTTAATTTTCTCCAAAGCCTGAAGATAAGATAAGGCTAGTTTGTTTTCCATTTACCATCCCCCAAAAGCTTAACCCTGACATTGTTTAGGTTTTTAGATAAGAAGTGATATGCCTGATATCTTGCACATGGAAAGACTTGCGCTTGGACTCTCCTACTACATGGATCCCTGGGCAATACTAGTAGTTACTAAGGAGTATTGGGGGTACTCAGGGAGTAGTGTCTGAGTAGTGCAAGATATGGTCCAAAATCCAAAAAGAGAAGACAAATTATGGGGCCGGAGAGATAGCATGGAGGTAAGGAGTTTGCCTTGCATGCAGGACAGTGGTTCAAATCCCGGCATTCCATATGGTCTCCTGAGCCTGCCAGGAGAGATTTCTGAGCATAGAGCCAGGAAGAACCCCTGAGTGCTTTCAGGTGTGACCCCCCCCCAAAAAAAAGATTCATATTCACAAAACAACCATCCTACTGTGCAGTCACAAGAAAAGAATTATATGTGAAAAGAGAACAGGGAAGCATGTTTTCAGAAGGCATGTTGGTTTTTGTTGTTGTTGTTTTTAGTTTTGGGGTCACACCCAGCAGTGCTCAGGGATCACTTCTGGCTCCAGGCTCAGAAATCGCTCCTGGCAGGCTCGGGGGACCATATGGGATGCCAGGACTCGAACCACTGTCCTTCTGCATGCAAGGCAAATACCCGACCTCCATGACATCTCTGCAGCCTCAATAGATACAAATCTTTCTTCCTCCAATCAATTGACTTATGCCAATAAGACTGACTTATGCCACTGACTGTGACTCTCACCCGACTTCCAAGTGACAGTACAAGGGACTTCATGATAGTACCATCCCTAGTTGGAGCAACAAGTTCTCTAATCAGTGTATTTCTTCTTTTCATGTGCTCCTTCCTCCTGGGCAGGAAGAACCTCTGGATTGGTCCCCTACCTGTTCTCCACCCATGGGGATGGTCCTACTCTTTCCAATAAAATCCTTCCAATGTGATCTTGGGTCACAGAGACTTCTTCTGGTTTTGGCCCCACAGCTAGCCTGTTTGCCTGTTGGTACTTTTTAGCCTGCTTACAGACAGCTTGTGGTGGAAGTTCCTGAACCTGTTTTTATCTCCCTAACCTGTGTTGGATTATTGCCTGTGTCAGCATTGCTTCCAGATCTGCATTCCCCAATTTTTTGGTATTGGGGTATGAGACTTCCACTATAATCCCTCACTTAGGTTCCTATTTCTTTTTTTTTTTGGATATTTTTGGGGGGTCACACCCGGTGACGCTCAGGGGTTACTCCTGGCTATGAGCTCAGAAATCACTCCTGACTTGGGGTATCATATTGGATGCTGGGGGTTGAACTGCTGTTCATCTTGGGTTAGCTGCATGCAAGACAAATGTCCTACTGCTGCATTGCTCGGCCCCAGGTTCCTATATTTCTAATGTCTCTTCTTTCTATCCATTTCTCCATACAATCACAGTAAAGTTGCAACAGTCTTTGTTTGTTTGTTTTTGGTTTTTGGGTCACACCCGGCAGCGCTCAGGGGTTACTCCTGGTTCTATGCTCAGAAATAGCTCCTGGTAGGCTCAGGGGACCATTTGGGATGCTGGGATTCGAGTCACCGACCTTCTGATTGCAAGGCAAACACCTTACCTCCATGATATCTCTCCACCCCCAAGTTGCAGCAGTCTTAATCAGAAGTTTTACTCTTTGTATTCCTGGCCATTCAGCATTTTCTAATTGATTTTAATTAGGATAACAACAAGTGTTTGGTTAGGAAGACCCTATGTTCTATGGCTTTGCCCATCTTCCCAGTTTCTTCACTTTCTCTTTGCTCACTGCCACCCAGTTCTACCACAAGACCTTTATGCAAGTTGATACTTGTGGAGAAGTAGAATACTCATTCCCCCAAATATGCCATATGGAATGTGGAATTTTTAACATGTGGATTGCTTTGAGATGGAGGCCATTAGGATTTGTGGACTCAGGAAAGCTGTTTTAAATCTGTCCCTCAAAATGATCTAATGTAGTTTAGCTAGAAAGCATATTCCAGGAAGTCATTAGAGTTAACTGCAAAGAATAAGGGCAAACTGTGGTATACTCAGGGACAATTATCAAGGCCTGCATCCCTTGGTCTCTGAATGCATGAAAAACATTTATTTACCAGATGCTTGATCTTTCCATTTCCCTATAAATTATATTTCTTTCCTTTGAAATCCCAGATCCTACCTTCTACTTCCTAGTTCAGGATGGATTCTCAATTGCCTATCAGACAATTCCATTTCTTTGTGGGGTTATTGTACACATGACTTTTAACTTATCTCTTATTAATCTTATTGATCTGTGTGATATACAGACACACAGACAAATACACACACATATAACTTGGTATTCTCAGTTCTGTAAGCTAGTGCCAGGTCTTACTGATATTGTGGAATAGAAAAGTAACACAAGGGAGGGGCTAGAGAGATAGCATGGAGGTAATGTGTTTGCCTTGCATGAAGAAGGATGGTGGTTCGCATCCCAACACCCCATATGGTCCCCCGTGCCTGCCAGGAGCGATTTCTGAGCGTAGAGCCAGGAGGAATCCCTGAACACTGCCAGGTGTGACCCAAAAACCATAAAAAAAAAAGAATTAACACAAGGGCATTACTGGCATTACTGGAGGATCTTGGCACCTTGGTGATGGTAAGGTGAGATAATTATATATATCCCCAAACTATAATGTTCAGAACTAGCACATAACTAGCATGCAAAATAAGCCTAAATTGATAGAAACATACCATAGTTGTTGCCATATCTGCTCACAGGCTAACTTCAAAGATTAATTTTATTTTATTATTGTCATTATTTTGGTTTTTGGGTTACATCCAGTGACACTCAGGGGTTACTTCTGTGTCTGTGCTCATAAATTATTCCTAGCAGGTTCAAGGGACTATATAGGATGCTGGGGATTGAACTGGGCCAACCATGTGCAAGACAAATGCCCTGTTGGCTATGCTATCACTCTGGCCCCACTCATTTTATCCTTGAAATATGTAAATCAAGCTGCAAAAAATTATGGGTACATGGGGCTTACAGCTGAAAACAAGAGCATTCTCAGGAGAAGAGGAGGACCAAGTCTGCAGGCCCAGAAATGACTGGACTTCCTACCAGGAAAAACACCAGGTCAAAGGAATATATATCAAAGGCCAGGAAAGGAATATCAAAGACCATCAACTACCACTGGCAACCACCCAAGCAAAGGTCTCTCACCTAAGTAGACAGGGGCAGGTTGGGAGAAACCCTATAAAAATAAACTTGGAACAAAGGAAAGGCACACATGTGTTTGACCAGCTCATACAAGTGATATCTGCACACATATGTTGCCTGCATCTCCTCTTGAGATGTGAACTTTCCTACTTTAACTCTGGGCTGTGTTCTGGGGCTTTCTCAGCCTTTGCTCTCCCTTGAGCATATTTGTGTCTGTCTGTCTGTCTGAGCACACTTCTCTGTCTCTGCCTCTATCTCTGTCTCTGTATCTCTCTCCCTCTCTCTTGCTCTCTCTCTCTCTCTCGCTCTCTCTCTCTCTCTCTCATTCTCTCCCTCCCCTTCCTCAGTACCTCTGAATAAGATTTTTTACTTCACTGTCTTTCTCTCTGTTAAGGGAAGTCAAAGAATTGAGATTAAAGCTAAGGCGGATGAAAGAGAAAGGACTTTATTCTAGAGGACCAAGTGTTCAGACATCCCTGGAAACCCTTGGCTCTGAATACTTCTATTGACACCGTTTTTATATATTCTATTATGAAAATAATAATCAACCAGGGAGCCGGGAGGTGGCGCAGGAGGTAAGGTGCCTGCTGCCTTGCCTAGGACGGACCACGGTTCGGTCCCCCGGTTCCCATATGGGCCCCCGTGCCTGCCAGGAGCTACTTCTGAGCGCGTAGCCAGGAGTAACCCCTGAGCATCACTGGGTGTGGCCCAAAAACCAAAAAAAAAAAAAAATCATGGGGCCCGGGATATAGCATGGAGGTAAGAGGTTTGCCTTTCATGCAAAAGGTCATCGGTTCGAATCCCGGTGCCTCATATGGTCCCCCGTGCCTGCCAGGAGCAATTTCTGAGCATGGAGCCAGGAGTAACCCCTGAGCACTGCCGGGTGTGACCCAAAAAGTAAAAAAAAAAAAAATTAAAAAAAAAGAAAAAAAAATCAACCAAACTTTCTGACACAAGCTAAACTGCCGTTAGCTCTGTTGTGACTTTTTTAAATTTTTTTATTTTTTTAGTTTTTGGGTCACATACAGCAGCACTTAGGGGTTCCTCCTAGCTCTACACTCAGAAATTGTTCCTGGCAGACTCGGGGGACCATATGGGATTTGGACCACTGACCTTCTGCATGCAAGGCAAACGCCCTACCTCCACGCTATCTCTCTGGCCCTTGTTTACTTCTTGCTAGGGTCCGAGTTGACCACTTGAGGTCGTGCTGAGAGTCGGAGACCACCTTCGATAATGCAAGATGCAAAAGGGAGTTTATTTGACTAGTTGAGGTTCAGCTCTCATCCAATCAAGGGAGTCTTAACAAGGATCCCGAGTTAAATCTTCTAGCAGTTTATATAGGGATTTATAGACTTCCACAACTCAGTTTAATTGGTTAGTACAATATGCAAGCATTTCATCCACTTGAACAGAAATCCCATCAGGAATCACAGCATGCTTAGTGGGGATGTCCCAATCAAGTTATTGCTGACTCAACTTTGTATTAGGGGTCCTTGTTTGGTGGAACATTTGGAACCACTCAGTTCCTCTATTTTAGCTGAACAGGGAGAGTATACAGGGTGGGTACATTTTTCGGTTTATCTTTGGGCTAACATCCTCTGTCTATGGGGAAGCTATAGAGTGGAAAAATATTTTACAGTGGCTTTACTGGAGGCTTAGGACCACCTTGGTCCTAGACCCAGGGGACTTTGTTTCTTACATTCTAAACTGCAAGACCTTCAGACGTTTTGTAGTGTGAAAGTAAAGGTGACTTTTGGAGCTTCGTTTTCTCATATGTAAAATGGAAAAAACAAAACAAAACAAACAAACAAACAAAAAAAAAAACCAGGAGATGACTCCAAGGACTAGACTACATCATTTGTCTATTGGAACCCTAGATTCAATCCCTGGGTCTGAATGACCTGAGCGTTGCTGGAAATGACACATTGGAATGTGATGAATGTAGTCTGAATACTGTTGATTGTGACCTCAAAACCAAAATTTTATCAAAGAAAAGAATAAAATAATACAGGGGCTGGAGAGATAGCACAGCAGTTGGGTGTTTGCCTTGTATGCAGCTGATCCAGGACAAATGGTGATTCAAATTTCAGCATCCCATATGGTCCCCTGAGCCTGCCAGCAGCTATTTCTGAGTGTAGAGCCAAGAGTAACCCTGAGTATTGCTGGATGTGATCCTAAAACCAAAAAAAAAAAACAAAAACAAAAACAAACAAACAAACAAATAAACAAAACCCACAAACACGCTACGGTTAAGAGAAATCCTGTAGGAAAGATACCCAACTTTCTAGAAACTTCTGACCTGACAACAAGTTGAAAAGTCCAATTGCACAAAGGATCTAAGAGTTCTGTGGAAAATAATTGGGGGACCACTAGTACAGAAATTTTAATTTTTATCTTTAGAACAGTGTGGACCTTCAAACCTACCAAATGAGATTTAGATGATCTTGGCCTCATACAGAATGCATTGTGAGTTGAATTAGGGGTTATGTTTTTGGATTTTTAATGAAGAATGCCAGAAATTTTGAATAAGTTCCATGATCTGCAGGTATCTTGTGGGTGGCATTGTGTGATGCTCTTCTCTGTAAAGTTAGAAGAACCTTTCCCCCTTTTTGGTTAAAACTAGTCATGGTCAGCGAGGCATGGAATGTCTTAAGTGGTATAGATCCTAGGATTAGAGGTCAATATATTTTCCTCTCTGCAGAGGGTAAAACGGGTCAGCCAAAAAGTCAACTATACCCAACTAAGAGACAAAGTCAAGAACATAGAAACTCCCTTTCTCATACCTATATTCATTGCAGTGCTATTTACAATAGCCAGACTCTGGAAAGAACCAAGATGCCCTTCAACAGATGAATGGCTAAAGAAACTGTGGGACATATACACAGTGGAATATTATGCAGCCATCAGGAGAGATGAAGTCATAAAATTTCCCTATACATGGATGTACATGGAATCTATTATGCTGAGTGAAATAAGTCAGAGGGAGAGAGAAATTTGCAGAATAGTCTCACTCATCTCTGGGTTTTAGAAAAATAAAAGACATCCTTGCAATAATTTTCAGAGACAAAAGAGAGGAGGGCTGGAAGTTCCAGCTCACTGCATGAAGCTCACCACAAAGAGTGTTGAGTGCAGTTAGAGAAATAACTCCATTGAGAACTATCCTAACAATCAGAATGAATGAGGGAAGTAGAAAGCCTGGCTAGAGTACAGGAGAGGGTGGGGTGGGGAGGAAGGAGATTTGGGACATTGGTGATGGGAATGTTGCACTGGTGAAGGGGGGTGTTCTTTTCACGACTGAAGTCCAACTACAATTATATTTGTAATTGAGGTGTTTAAATAGACATATCAATGAAAAAGAGAACTTAGAAGCTGATTGTCCACTGCACAATGGATGGATGATGATGCTGAGCTCTGAGGGAGAAAGAATAGTACATATAAAAGATTACTGGAGAGGATGGGGAGGTTCTGAGGCTTTGAGTTCCTTCTCCCAAAATACATATTTAGAGGAGGTGATGTAAAGGATTATAACTGAAGATCAGGGGTTAATATGACTGAGTCCAGCTGGCCAGCAGCTGGAATGAGATACAAACCAAGAACAGCTTCCTCCCACTTTCTGGTGATTCCTGGGATAAGAAAGCAGAAAAGGAACTTGCAACAGATGGAAGAGAGACTGGAGGAATTTGGAATGGACCCAGGGGGGGTCAATTCTTAGAAAATCAGGGGGAAATATTTTATGCTTTGGGGAAACACTATCTGCAAGAGAAGAGCAGGAGCAGGTCCTACCCAAGTAGAATGGTGGGGTCTACTCTGGTTTTTATTTCTTGGCAACGACTGATCAGACCTATTTATGTTTCTAAGACAACTGGAGAACCAAATAGGAACAACATTCATGGTGATAAGTAAGAGGTGGCTGTTATGAGCTAGGCCAAGCCAGACAAGTTGAGCTCAAAGATCAGAAGTTTTGAGGCCAGTTCTATATTTAGAGTCTCATTTCTGAGCGAGCCAAAATGAACTCTTTCTGCATGAAGTGTGTCAAAAGAAAAAAAGCTACACATCCCAAGGAGGAACTAGTACAGAGGGGGCGGGGAAGAGGCCCCTTTCAGTCAGGGATCTTAATAATGAGATCAAACCAACTATTTAAAAAATACTTAGTGTCTTGTTAAACTATGAGCTCTTTTCTAGCCTACTGCTTTAAAAAAAATACATTACTCAGAAAGACTAATCCAAAAAATCAGCAGCAAAATTCAAGCTTCCATTGGTTTCTCCACACCTACCCTCATCTAATTTCAGGGTCAGCAGTCAGCCCAACAAAATGCGTACATTTTGTGACTCTCTTTACTAGCCAATTCACAGGACTGATGCCCAATGACATGCCAATGTCACCATGGTCCATAGAGAAGTCTCTAGGTATATAAACTTCTCTTTTTTGGGGGGTGTGTGTTTGGTTTTTGGATCACTCCAGGCTGCCCTCAAGGGTTACTCCTGGCTCTGTGTGCAGAAATCCCTCCAGGCAGATTCTGGAGACCATATGGGATGCAGGGATTCGAACCACTATTCGTCCTGGATCTGCTGCATGCAAGGCAAATGCTCTACCACAGTGCTATCTCTCTGGCCCCAAGGTATCTAAACTTCTCTGGTTCTCACCAGAATATTCCTATTGTGCTTATATGAAACTAGAAGTCTAAAGACTTGAGCTTCAGGAACCAGAGAGATCGTTCAGTGGGTAGAGTGCTTGCCTTGCACATAGCTAACCCAGGTATAATTACCTGATGTGCCATATATTTTCCCCAGTCCCATTAGGATTGATCCTGGTGCACAGAGTCAGAAATAAGCTCTGAGCACTGTAAAAGGTGTAACCCCACCCAAACCAACCAATAACTGAACCCCTCTGAGTCCCTCTCCATGTATTTCATTTGTTGTGTTCTCCCTTTGTCATTTGCTCTGCTAAGAGAGAGTGGAATATTAACTTCTCAAAGACAGATTTATAGGAAAATACCATATTGTGTTTAATATACCCCGGGATGCTTCCTGCCTTCACCTTTCTAGTCTCTTAGTTACCTGGATGAGGTTCATCTCCCCTGTAAGAGTCATCTTGTTTATCAATCTACCTCCATTCATCCAGGATACCTTGAAGTGACAGAATTTTCCCCAAACAGTCCTTTAACAGCCAACCCCTGGCTCTAAATATTTTTGACTTTTTTCATACAACAACCCACTGCCTTTACAATAAAGTTCATAGTGAAGCCTGGTGTGCAAAGTCATTCACAGTCTGACCCTGCCTTGCCTTTTCACCTCATTTTTGTCTACCTCTGCTTGGATCACACTTAGCTGTACAGAGGTGAGTGGTGGGCACTCCTATTGCATTGCCAGAGAAGTCACTCCCAGAGGTACTCAGGTGACCATGTGGTTCTGGGGATCAAACCTGAGGCTCCTTCATGCATTCCAGCCCTTTTATCTTCACCTGTCCACTTGTTCAGCAAACTGAATTAGACTCCAGTTTTTCATGTCACGGGACCTTCACTTTATGCATTATTTTCTCTGAAATATATTTTTGACCTTCATAACCTTATTGATCATTTTATAATCTTGAGCAAATTACTTAAACTTGGCATCGATGTAAGATGGTTTCCGAAGATGGCTGCAGCAATTTCTTCCATCATGTCTGTGTTTGCACTGGGATTGTCATTCCTACCAAGGTCAATTATTTTCCTTTGAACTGCCCCTGTGACCTTCTCCGGCCAACTGAAAGTGGTAGATATAAAGTTTGATTGCTTGCACCTTCTGTGTTTAGAATCTGGGGAGTTAGCTTTTATGTAAAGAATTTTCAGCAACCTGGAGAAATCTAGAGCTCCAGCTCATAACTGACACTGAGGCTCCATTCATGTGAGAAAGTTCATCTTAATCTTCCAGGTTTCAGTATCTTCCAAATGTTCACCTAACATGCTGGTGCAGAGTTATCCTCACTGAATCCTTACTGAATTCCTGACCCAAAGCATATCAGTAAAATAATAGTTATTTTAAGTGATTTAATTTTGGGATGGATTTTTAGACCAAAGTTAATAACTGTAACAATCTCTTCACCTACACTATAAAGACATTAATGGTTTCCCACACAACAGAAGGGTTGAGAGAATTAAATAAACAAATCTATGAAAAGCTCTTAGGATGGTGCAATAGAAGCACTCAGTAAACATTTACTTCTCAGGATCTGAATCAACCTGGTTGGATTTTTTGCTTCTCTATCTCCAATCCTCTCCCAACAGTACAGGCATAAAGTAGATACTCAGAAGGCAATTGCAGGACGAATATTATCTCCTTCATCATTCTCTGATTACCAGCTAGCTGACATTTCCCTCTTTCTTCTTTGACCTCCACTGTACTTTACCTTCTCCTAAAATGTATATTATATTAGGCCCAGAGAAATAGACCTGCGGTATCCTTAAAGCAACACCCTTGCCCAAAATACATGGTTAATAACAGTTATTGAGTTATTGAGATAGTCAATACTAGCGATTGAGAATGTAAAATGGGAAAAAAGCCACCTATTAGTCTACCAGTCGACCTACCAGAGTTTTTTTTTTTTTAATAAGCTTTAGGGGCTGTAGCGGTGGTGCAAGCGGTAAGGCATCTCCCTTGCCTGCGCTAGCCTAGGGCGAACAGCGGTTCAATCCCTCAGAATCCCATTTGGTCCCTCAAGCCAGGAGCAATTTCTGAGCACATAACCAGGAGTAATCCCTGAGCACTGTTGAATGTGACCCAAAAATACAAAATAAAAAAATAAACTTTAAATCATATAGAAAGAAGTACGCAAGCATCACATGCTTCCTCTTGAAAAGTACAAAAGCTTCGTTCTGTTGCTTCTGTATCTCCTGGAACATTCTCTATGACCTTTCAGGGATAATCTAAAATAAGACTCCTAGAGGAAGTCATCCTATTTCCTACCTTCAAAGTGAATGACCTCAAAGGCTGTGGATGTACAGGCAGGATGTGTCATCATGGGGAAGGAACTGATGACCCCCAAATGTCTTCTATTGTAGACTTCCACGAAGTTTACATTACCAATAGAATGTAAAACAGATGACTTCTAAGTCATAGTTCAATCAGATATCAGTGGCTTGAAGAATATGAAAGAATTCAGAATTCTGTCTGGATCAAAGATCTTTAGGGTTAGATAAAACAACTTAGCTACTTAACAAATAACAAGTACATAAAAAATCAAATAGAGCAGCATATATTCCTAAGTAGGAATGTGACATACAAATCCCCTCCCCCAAATAGTCATTTCAGGCTGCATTTATAATTTACTAGAATTTGACCAAGAGTGAAAATCATGAAATTTGGGTTGAAAATTTTCAACTGAAATGCCCTAACCTTACATATACTATTGGAACCTAGTAAAGTTAACTGATAATTAAAGAAAACTGAAAGTTAACTATATTTCTGTTTAGTTTTTTGGATTCATATTTAAGTTTGAATATATAAAAAATTTTGTTTCTTAAGTTAGATTATTAAAGTTCATATAAAGTGAATATAAGAAATGATTAAATGCAATATAGAGTTTATATTAAAGTTCATATAAAGTGAATATAAGAAATATTATAAGAATAATATAGAATATAAGAAATATATTGAAGTTCATATAAAGTGAATATAAGGAATGATTAAATGCAATATAGAGTTTAAGCGAGTTTAACTTTGTAATTGTGATCAAACATTCAAAATTCTTTAGAAAGTGATGGGTAAGAGCTGGGGTGATAGTGCAATGAGTAAGGCACTTGCCTTGCATGGGGCAGACTCAGGGGTGATCCCTAGAATCCCATATGATTCCCTGAACATTTCCAGGACTGATGCCTGAGTGCAGAGCCAAGAGTAAGTACTGAGCATAGCCAGGCATGGTTCCAAGCCAACTAAACAAACAAACAAAAAAATCCCAAAAATGTGATCAGTAAAAAGGGTGAGGGATGTGGCTAAGTTCAACCCTTCACAAACTTCACAAACACTCACAAACATTTCTATTATAGTTAACATTCGCTGTGACAAATAAAAAATTATCAGTATTATCAACTCTTCCAAAAAGGAAGAGTTTTAAGGCAGAGGAATATAGGATTTTATACAGAAAGGTAACAAGGATACTACCACCAACCCACACATCACTTGCACCTGACTTTGAGTTTTTATTTCATCTTATCCCCCCAAAATGTGTCAGACCTCTCCAGCAGAGGTGGATTCCATTCTTTATCACTAAGCCCCTCAAACTCCTCTTTACTCATGGGAAAGCATTTCTCTCAGTTCACTCATTAATTTACTCATACAAATGGTGGCTTATAGCAAGCCACCTTTCTAGGTAGAGGAGGATATGCCTAGGATATGCCCTCCTCTAGGTAGAGGAGATATGCTGTGAATATTTGTTATTGTTGTTGTTTTCATTTTTTAGGACACACTTGGCAGAGCTCAGGGGTTACTCCTGGCTCTGCGCTCAGAAATCGCCCCTGGCAAGCACAGGGGACCATATGGGATGCCGGGATTCGAACCACCATCCTTCTGCATGAAAGGCAAATGCCTTACCTCCATGCTATCTCACCGGCCCCATATGCTGTGAATATTATAGATGAAACACACATAGCCTACTTTCTAGGAAGGGAGAGAAGAAGAATGCACTCAAAATGGAAAACTGCTGTATGCTAGAAGATAATACGTTTGTGGAAAAAATTCACAGGGCAACGGAGTTTTCCAATAGGGATTGCAGTTTTAATAGGAAGTGATGCTATAAAGGAAATATATGTAATTTTAACAGGAAGCTACAAGAAGTATGTCATCCCAACGAGAAAGTGAAATTTGTTCTATTAGGGTCAAGACTCTAAAGAGACCAGAGCACATTCTGCACAGAGACCAGTAAGTACAAGATTTATGAGTCAGGAATGGAAGTGTGACTGGAATGCTTGGTGTGATTTCAGAGATTACAATAAATCATTTTTTTTACTTTTTTTTTTTTTTGGTTTTTGGGCCACACCCGGTGATGCTCAGGGGTTACTCCTGGCTATGCGCTCAGAAGTCGCTCCTGGCAGGCACGGGGGACCATATGGGGAACTGGGGGATCGAACCGCGGTCCGTCCTAGGTTAGCGCAGGCAAGGCAGGCACCTTACCTCCAGCGCCACCGCCCAGCCCCCATTTTTTTTACTTTTTAATAGACTTACATCTTATTTCAGTTTGCAATGTTAAATGGACTTTAACCATCTCAAGCTACTATATTCAGAACATAAAAATCTGAAGATTACATAGATTCTTCCAGTAAAGAATATATACAAACATTTGACAAGAATCTACTATTAAAAAAAAAAAGAATCTACTATATGAGGCCGGAGAGATAACATGGAGGTAAGGCATTTGCCTTGCATGCAGAAGGTTGGTGGTTCGAATCCGGCATCCCATATGGTCCCCTGAGCCTGCCAGGAGCGATTTCTGAGCTTAGAGCCAGGAGCAACTCCTGAGCGCTGCTGTGTGTGACCCAAAAACCAAAAAAAAAAAAAAAAAAAAAAAAGAAATGAATCTACTATACAATAGGCACTGTTCTGGAAAACAAAGGTATAGATATGAATAATATAA
>PVKC010015646.1:0-21321 GCA_004027635.1 Crocidura indochinensis
AATTTGTACCTAAAATATGATTGCCAACGATATGTAACCCAACATGTTTAAAAATAAAAATTATATTAAAAAACAAAAAAAAATAAAAAATAAATAAAAAAGATAAAAAAAATAAAACTAAACTAACAAAAAATGCACAATGTTTCAAAAGAAAAACAAAAAAGCTACAAAGTTTAAAATGTATTTTAATTCACTTGTTTAAATATACAACTGAAATAAAAGCAAATATTGATAAAGAAAAAAAAACAGGTAAGAGAAGTCATTTTATAGACTAACCAAATAAAATAACTTACCATCTTCATTTAAGTTACACAAAACTTGTACTAAAGTAACTGTTCAAGATCTTAGAGTTAGTGAATTACAAATGTGACTTCTATGTGCTACATATTATAACATTAGATACAATACTAAGTGCTTTGTTCTCAAATAGTATTAACAATAGAAAATAATATTAATAACAGATTGCATTTAGAATTTTTTAAATCTGAACAAAGTACAATTAAATTCAAAGAAAAGACAAAACTTTATCACTGAAGGAGGAAAGATACTGAGGTAAAGGGAAATCAAAGTGGTTATATTTAAAAAATGTCCTTATATATGTAACTTGCAAATAAATATAATTATTCATATTCATAAGTTATGTAAATTAACATCTATTTTTAAGAAGGAAAATTGATTCATTTTTATATGGTTGTCATTTCAATTTTCACATGACAGTATATTTGTAATTATATACATATGTAATTGAATACCTTAAAGAGACCTATCTAGCTAACATAGCTCACAATTAAACTGAACTGGGACAGTTTAGCATATAAATGAAGATATAAAGCAACATTTTATGAAAATATTGTAATTTTAAAAAATATGTAAATGTTTGTATTTTAATATATTACTAAAAAAAGCAAACCAGAGGAAATGTAATTTGATTACAAACTACTTTAATGGAAATTTTTCTTCTATAAATTAATTTTTGTCATTATAAAGGAGCCAATGATCAATTACCAAAATCAAAGATTAAATGTATCCACAAACTAAAGTTCTTTAGCTTCTGGGTTTAATTTGGCAATAATCTGATATTTGGCATTAATCTTATATTCATGTAAATCTGATTGGTCCCAGTGGATAAAGACAATCTTGTATTCATTTTAATTATATGAACTGAGGGATACATTAAGCAATGATAGCTTTCTTGTCACTAATGTGAAGTTGCAACAATTGTTTTCTTATAAATTGTTGCTTATTAAAATGGAAAAATAATAGTTTTATTTTACACATTTGATGATCTCATTATCATATAATCTATAGCATAAGGAGGAATAAAAGAACATAGGAATAGGGATCTAGATAAAGAGCTTACCTTGTATGCATCCAATCTAGTTCATTCCCAGATACTGTTTATGTCACCCACCGAGTATTATCAGGATCCATTTCTGAGCGCAGAGCCAGGAGTCACCTTTGAACAGTGTCAGGTGTGCCTCAACCAGAAATTTTAACGTTTTGGAGAAAGACATTCTGCAAACCCTGGAATCAAACTGGTTTCTAGAAGTGATAAAAGATCAGGCTCTGGACTGGAGAGAATAGTGTGGTTTTATGTGGCCAAGTGGGGTTTTATCCCTATGACCCTATTTAGTCCCCAAGGTCTGCTAGGAGTGATCTCTGAATCCAGAGCGAGGAATTATCTCTGAGTACTGCTGAGTGTGGCCAAAATCAATAACAGGGGGGAAATATATCGACATTTGACTTCTCAAAACTGCAAAAAGAACTAAAAGTAACAATCTTTTATCCCAATGAAAGCATTGAATCTGAATAAGCTCTTGTTTATTCAGGAGTGTAAAATTAGGTAGGAAAATATGCTTTCCAAATCATGCTTCGAAGAGTTAGAAAAAAAAATCTCTTAAAAAATATCATTAGCAACAGATGAATTAGATTTCAGAACTCTTGAATTTTGTATTGTGTACAAAGACTGCTGAGTGGAGAATACTAATATAAGCTAGGACAAGAGAAAATGAAAAGATTCAAAATAGAATACAATAAGAAAGGAAAATAACTTCAAAAAATGAGACTAGAGGGGACAGAGTGATAGCACAGTGGTAGGGCATTTGCATTTGCCTTGTACTTGGATGACCTGGGACAGATCTGGGTTTGATTCCGGGCATCTCTTATGGTCCCCAGTGCCTGCCAGGAGCGATTTCTGAGAACAGAGTCAGTAGTAACCCTGAGTGTTGCCGGATGTGCCCCCAAAACAAAACAAACAAACAAACAAAAATGACTAGAAATTTAAAACACTTGAGGCAATAAGAGTTCAACAAATACAAAACTAGGTACTATAATTAATAATAAATATCTTATAGGGAGTCATTAAAGCAGAAAAAGTATCTACAAATGAATTTGGAAGTATAATTAATAATTAGTGCTTCTATTAGGTCAAAATAACTAAAATCATTCCCCCAGGAAAATGGCTCAAAAGACTAGTGTACAATCTTGTCATGCATGACTAGTACCGCATGGTTTCTCAATATCACGGTAAGTCCTCTCTCATTCTAGGAGGGAGATAACAAGGGACAGTGAGAAAGATGGGAAAATGAAAAGGAGAGAGAGACAGAGGAAAGAGGGAGAGAAAAGATAGTCTACATAAAAACAGCTGATTTTCTCAAAATTGAACCTAATCTCCCCCCACAGGAAAAAAAAAACACAAGGAAATATATAATAGAAAACTTTTAGAAGTTTCATTATATAATGCATAAAAACACTACAAAACACAATTTTGCAGTAATCCAGTAAAAATAATTAATAAATGTTTTTCTTATTTTTATAATATTTAAAATACAGAAATAACATACTTATAGTGCCAAAGTGGAATACAAATTTCGCAATGTCAAATGTTTGTCATCTCTGAATTCTAAGTTATTGACTCAGGTGTAATTTTTCACTTTGCTCCTCACAAACATTTGCTTCCATTTAATAAATAAATATTAGGTTGTAAAACCTAACACCAGTAAAAATGCAAACACATACATAGTTTTTAATAGAGAAGAAATCTCATTATGTACATTATATGTTCTAAAATATTATGAAAATAACTGCAAGAATTGTGTTCTCAAACATGTTTTATATCAAAAGCATCAAAATGTTATTTATTATTTAAAATATATTAGATGATATGATCTTCTTAAATAATTTTTAAAGCCTCAAAGATGTAATTTAAAATTTTAAGATGCACATATATTTTAGTAATAAAAATGTGTAATTTGTCAATGTGGAATTTACCGAATAATGTTTCATTATAGTGTGACTTAACAAGGTTAACTAAAGGCTACTAAAGTTACATGTGGCAGTGCTGGGTGTGTCATGCACTACCATTTTTTAAACTCAGAGCCTTGTGTATTCAACTTGCGCCCCATCCCTAGCCATATTATAAAACTGAGCGATTTATACTGATGCATTTTAATTTAGGATAGATAATAATTTGTTTCTAAAAATATATGATTTGGGCCATAACAATAGTATAGTGGGTAAAATATTCATCTTGTGCAGTGCTGACCCACTTTTGATGGCTGGCATCCCATACATTCCCCCAAGTACTGCCAAAAATAATTCCTGAATGCAGAGCTAGGTGTATACTTTGAGCATTGTTGTATATGGCCTAAAAGGCAAAAAAATGATATGAGAAGAATTTTATGTATTCCTCAATTTTGTTCTTTAGATTACTGATATGAAAGTTTAAGAAGAGTTGAAGAAGAAGACTAGAAAGGTGAATAAGTAGTATATTTTTATTTAGAGAAAAGGCAAATGGTGGAGCAATAGTGCTGTAGGTAGCGCATTTTCCCTGCATGCAGAATAGCAGGATTTATCCCTGACATACCATATAGTCTCCTGAGTACCACCAAGAGTAATTCCTGGAGGCTGGAATGATAGCACAGAGATAGAACATTTGCCTTGTACGTAACAAGCCAAGGACAGACCGGGTTCAATCTCCAGCATTTCAAATGGTCCCTCGAGCCTGCCAGAAGTGATTTTTGAGCACAGAGCCCGAAGTAACCCCTAAGTGCCACCAAATATGGCCCAAAAACAAAGGAAAAAAGGAGTGATTCCTGATAGCAGAAATAACCCTTGATCATAACTAGGTGTGTGCCTAAAAGCCAAAAAAAAAAAATAAATAATGAGAGAAGACTTAAATTCTTGTGATTCAGTGGATTTCTCCATTTGCCTCAATTGGCTGCTCTCTGACTTTGACAAAGAGTGAATCAGGTTTACATTGCCTCATTAAATTCTACAATGTGTGAATCTTTCTTGCTCATCATGATACCCCTAGCACCTACAGCAGTCCCTGACAATGTAACCTTAGAAGGTTACATTGGTAACAGGTTGATATACAAACATTTCTAAAGGAATCAAGAATAATACTTTTTAAATACAAATTACAGCTTGCCAACATTACTTTACAATAGCATATTGAAATTTTTTTAATAGAGCTGTGTGACTTGGTATGTAGTTAGTGGTTTTCCTTCATCATAACTCATCAAAGTCTCACTGGCCTTTTCCCAGTATTAAAGCATGGTGAGCTATCAGCTAAGAAGAATCTGATATCTTTTGAGATTGTAACTGGAATTCTGCATAAAAATTATGTGTTATTTGCTTTATTAAAACAAAAAAAAGAAAAATGTTAGGTCTGGATTTAATATTTTTAAAATCTGGTTTGTTTAAATGGTTTATAAAATATTCTTCATCTATTTGAAAAATAACCATAAAGTAAGGTACTTCTGGTTTTGCTCTGACAATTTGAGGGAAATAAACAATCAAGTATGCTTTCAAGTGACAGAACTTATTTTTAAAAATAACCATGATGCAGAGTCCTCACCTTGACTGGGACAAGCCTCTAGAGAAAGATTCTAGTGTTCCATGAGTGAAGTTACTCTTCAGTCTGGGAGTATAATCCTTCAGGACCCAGAATTTCTCTTCAAACTCATATCACAAAATGTCTTTCTGTCTTTATTAAGGGGTTCTTAAACAGTAGATTTGCATCAATTTATGTGAATTGTCTTTTTTAAGTGCTCTGTTTACATTATTGAAGACAAGGATATGAGTTCCTAAAAATTGTTTTATTCTTTAGAATAACCACTGAGTAAAATTTGCTTCATATAACTGCTACCAGGGCTTCTCTGCTACACTGTGTTTCTGCTTTTTTGACAAAATAAGAGAAACCTCTACCTGAAGTGGTCTATTTGGATCTTCTGTGTTTGATAGTCTTTTTGAATATGCAGCTAGCCTAACTTTATTTTGAAGAAGAATAACAGTATATAGTATATATAGTATTTTAGATGTTCAACCACATTTCATCAAGAGAGAATATAATTATATAAACAGAAATGTGTAAGGTGATTAGACACTGATACCTGGGCTGTGAATCAATTCATTTTAATTTAGTGGTAAAATTCTGGAGTGTGTGACAAGAGATTTATCTCCTCATTTGGGATCTTAAATGGAGAATGGAATGAGGTGATTTTGCACTAATATAAAACACTGGGATTGTCCTAAGCAGCCTTGATATGACTAGAAATTTAGCTGTTATTAGGCTGACATATGGGATTCTGCAAAGGGCCCAATACTATTCATAAAGATTAAAGTCCATCAACAACTAATGAGGGACAAATATGGGCACCAACATTATGACCCCAAAGTGGTAGACACTCCTGTTTCAAGAACTTAGAGCCATCCAATTGGTTTGATTACACTTAGATCCTTGGATCCATTCTGTACTGAAAGTGTAACTGAAAACCTATAGTGTGTATATATATGTGTATGCACACACATGCCACCATACAAGTGTACACCTATGCTATGGGGAGAGATATGCACATAATATGTAAAAGAAAACTTAAAGATTGTGATTACAGTAGTATGGAGGTAATTTTGTATTTGCATGGAAACTTCCACTGCAGGATTTAAGAGTACCAAGGCTGCATTAGCAATCCTTAAATTTTGAGTTTGCAGACTATTTTAACTCCACAGTCAATACAAAGTTTAAGATTACAATTAGAGTTTTAAATGTCAATGCAGAGAAGTAAAACTGTTATTTTAATCAGATTATAATATGTCTTTGTATTTAATAAAATATCAGATTTACTGATGTTTTATTTGAAAGATATCCATGTTAAATAAAACAAAAAAATTTTTTTCTTCATTGTGTTCCACATTAACATCTCATTTTTAAATGTAATCCTGAATATAACTATTTGTATTTGAAGACATTGTAGGTTCTAAGTAATTAAGTATCTTTATCCTTCCCCCATAATCATATAATTGATTATGAATATAAAGGTAGTAATATCTGTTAGATGGTTCAAATGGGCACATCAAATGTTGTATTGATTATTTCCAGGTCAAAGGGATTAGACCTCAGAGTTGGACTTTGAGTAAAGGGTCAATAATAATTTTCCCCTTTGACATGAAGATTTGATCTTGGTTCAAGATCTTTCTGGCTCTGCTCTCCCAGAAATTCAGAAAAATGAAATGTCAGCTCTATTCCTGGCAATAATGCTTAATAGAAGCATCATCTGGAAATCAGTTGACTATATCTAATCTAGAAGAACTAAGAATAAGTTTAAAATGTCTTGTGGAAAACAAAAGCTTTGGCCTTGTCTGAATTGAATATTTTGTTGTTTTTATTTTTAAGTAAAGATTCTTGTACCATTAAAGTCAGCGAAAGCCTCCACTTTCCACTTGTGTGATCTCCTGCTGGGATGCATGTCTTTGGTTTTATTTTCTTTTTTTAATAATAATTTTTATTTTGACCAAAGTGGATTACATATCGTACACAGTGATATTTTAGGTACATATTGATATTGAATCAGGGAAATTTCCACCACCAAAATTGCCCTCCCTCCACCCCAGTTCCCAGCATGCATCCCATATACCCTTCCCTTACCCCCCATACTGCTAGTATAAGTGGTCCTCTCTGTGTCTAGCTTGTTATAGATTGGGATCGATTCTGTTAACATTGGCTTTGGATTTGGAGTTTAAGTCCAATCATTTTTATTACTACTTAGTGATCATACACTTGTTTGGTCTTGGTACACTACATTAATTCCTCCTCAACTTGTGAGGCAGAACAAAATATTCAAGTTATGTGGTTCTGTTTGAAGAAAAATACAAAGTGGGGCAAAAATCAAACAAGCAAAAATGAGTGGTGTTCTTCTAGAGGCTATAAATATCAATTTGACAGAAGAAAGGGAAGAAGAAAGATAAACACAACAATTCAAAAAGAAAATTAAAACAAAGAAATTCAAAAAGCACCACAGCAATAAAGACAACCACCACGCAATAATCATGGTACTGACAAAAAGAAATAGAAAGAAAAAAAGAGAAGAAAGAAAGAAAGAAAGAAAGAAAAGAAGAAAGAAAGAAAGAAAAAGAAGAAAGAAAAAGAAGAAAGAAAGAAAGAAAGAAAGAAAGAAAGAAAGAAAGAAAGAAAGAAAGAAAGAAAGAAAGAAAGAAAAAGAAAAAAGAAAAAGAAAGGAAGTAAGGAAGGAAGGAAGGAAGAAAAAGGCAATAACAAAACTCCCCCAAAATTATTTTGTGTTGCTTCTTTTTATTTTTTCTTCATAGACACAGTATATATTGGGATATTAAAAAGAGAATTTCCTTGGCCTAAGAAATGCAGGGTTTTTCTGTCCTTGAAGTGTACTGTCATGGGAATAACTACAGACTCCCTACATGTTCATTTTACTCTTCCCTAGGTCTTTTTGTGGTGTATGAAAACCTTCTGCTCCATCATGTATGATAAAATCAGACCTCTGTAACTAGATATCTTGGTATCTGCAAAGGTCAAAGGATGTAGACTATGATGGAGTCTTTCATTACAGTTATAGAAGTACTGTTCCATCACTGTTGTTTTGACCAGTCTTCTATGGTTGGTGGTCTTGGTTTTTGCACTGATCCTAGAATGAAGCCTAGGATGGAGTCTTTCATTATGTTTCCAGAAGACCTGCTCAATTGCAGTTTTTTCAGTCAGACCTCTGGAATTAGAGATCTTGGTTATTGTACATATCCTAGACCAAAACCTAGATTAGGGTCATTTTTATTGGTCCCAGGATAAATTCTGCCCAATAATGCCAGTAATGTTTGTCGAGTCAGTCTTATGTAGATAGCAATCTTCGCATTTGCACAGATCAAATGATGACAAGACTTCTGATTTCATTTTATCATTAGATGGTGAGTTAAGATAGCCTGCTCTTAGATCAAGTTGTTTCCATTTCCTCATTGTCAGGATGTCATATCAAAACAGGTACATGTTGGTGTCAGAGAAGTATTAAGAATGTCTCAGATGGGGGCCGGGCGGTGGTGCTGGAGGGAAGGTGCCTGCGCTAACCTAGGATGGACCTCGGTTCGATATCCCGGTTCCCCATATGGTCCCCCGTGCCTGCCAGAAGCGACTTCTGAGCGAATAGCCGGGAGTAACCCCTGAGCGTCACCGGGTGTGGCCCCAAAACCAAAAAAAAAAAAATGTCTCAGAGCGAGTTTGGTTCCTGGAGCTGTTGCAGAGAACTGTGTCAGTTCTATGTCTGGTATCTAGGGTTCAGTGTTGGATGGTCACTGTCTAATCAACTGGAGTATAAGTTGGATCCACATGACATATATTCAAGGTAGGAAGTGCCCCGTATTGTAAAAAATTATGAGTTCTTATCCCTAGTAGATAAGAGCTTGTTTCTATACGTAAAATTTCCCCTATTTTAGTATGCCATTGCAGGAAGAAATGATGCTATATTATATTGCTGGTGCATTTGGAGAAGGGAGTGTCAGACTCCATCATCTCTATGCCCTGGTTTTGACCTGAGCTATTATCTCAGGCAAGACTTTTTATTGTAGGTTTTTGTACAAAGCGGAACCAAAATAGGTGAAGTTAAGGAAGAGAAGAAAACAAAAATAAGACATATATATGTATATATAAATAAAAATTCTAAAAAGTGAGTTAAAAAAGTATGGAAACAAAGTGATGCAGAAGACTACATTACATTTGGGGATAAACAGGTTAAGAGGTAGTATTATATAGATCTTAAACTTATAAAGGAAATATATGCTTATCCATTGTCTTTTGAGATATTCTTGTGGGGGTTGGAATCCAGGGCACATTTTCATCACACACCTTGGTCTTCCTGAGTTTGAAAAATGATTTGTGTCAGAAAGGGCTCATGTAAATTTCTTGCACTGGGAGTCCTTCTGGAGCTGAATTCGGTATCAAGCAGCAGTCCACATTTGGAGAGGGACTGAGAAGGAGGGCCACAGAGCATGAGTCAGTAGGGGTGTTGATTGTAGTTTCTTGATGAGATGTTGGGCTGAGTGGGTGTTCCTTTCCTTGGGAGCTGGGTGATGTTTATTGGGGCAGGAAGGAGGTCTGTCTTGATACCTAATGAATACATAACTGAGGGTAAAGAGCGATAATAAGGTAGAATATCGGATAGGAAATGGGGAGGGTGAAGATATAGTAGGATTTCTGAAGTGGGGAGAAGGGATAGTATGTAGGAGGGGATATATACACTATAGGTATGGTTGTTTAAAGTTCAGATTTGGCTCTCATAGAGGAGTCTACTCTCTATGTACTCATGCAAACATAAAGAGATATATTATGATCAATTCTTAAGGTGTTGTTAGAGGTCTGACCCTAATAGGATGGGTCTGAGCTCTTAAGGCTAGTTCAGCTAAGATAAATAATTAGCTTAGGAATAGCTTAAGCAAAAGAGGAAGGGAGAGAAAAAGATAAGAGAGAGCAGAAAATAGGGAAATATAGTAAAATAAAGTAAAGAATAATAAATAAAATAAAATAAATTGGGTCAGTGCATTAGACTTGGGAGGTTTTCCCAGTTTCTGGTTTTGGGCCTTGCTATATGAAGGTTTCAAGGTTTCAGGGTTAGATAATGACTGGGGCACTTTAGGTACACATACTTTTCTCATGTCATGTACTAAACAATGTGTTAATGAGGCCTACCTATGTAGGCGGCTACCCTATGTAGTATGTGTCCACTGCACCTTATGTATTGAAGTTCCTTTCCTAAAGAGAACCTAACAGTGTTGGTTTATTTGACATAGATTAAGTTGATGAGGAGGAGGAAGAAGGGAAGATGAACTTTAAAATTGATTGTTCTAAGTCCTTAACAAATAATGTCTGAATTTGGATAGGGATTGAATTGAATCTATAGAGGAGTTTAGGTAAGATAGACATTTTGACTATGTTGATTCTACCTACCCATAAGCATGGGATGTTTGTCCAGTTCCTTAGGTCCTCTTCAATTTCTTTCTGAAGTATTTTGCAGTTTTCATGGTATAGGTCCTTCACTTCTCTTGTAAGGTTGATTCCTAGGTACTTGATATTTTTTGGATACTATTTTTTTAAAGGTGAATATATTTTTTTTAATTTTGATCATAGTGGCTCACATGTCTTTCACATTAGCATTTTAGGTACATATCAACATTGAATCATGGGAATACCCACCACCAAATTTGTCCTCCCCCTTCCCTGTTCCCTTTTTCAACTCATATCCCCCTCAATTCCACCCCCCCAGGCTGCTAGAGTAGTTAGTCCCTCTCTCTGTGTAGCTTACTATCAGTGATCATACATCTGCTTGGTCCTGGTGCCCTCCCTTGTTTATCCCTCTACCTGAGAGTCTAACCTAGATAAATCGAGTTATGTGATTTTCTTTGAGGGAAAGAAAGGCAATAGAATGGGGTAAATACTAAGCAAAAAAAATAATAGAAATAAAAATAATAAAAAATAAAAATAATAAAAAATAAAAATAATAAAAAATTAATTACTCAAAAAATATGCTAAAAATAGGTGGAGTCCTTCTAGTGGCTATCTGCCTCAGTTTGCAAGAGGACATGAAAAGGTAATTGAAACACCAAAACAATACAAAAATAATAATAAGTGTGTTGGTGTGACAAGGTTTTGTGCTTCCTTTTTTGTTTATCTGTTTTTGCATAGGCACAGTAAGTATTGGGGAAAAAAGAAAGGAAATTCCCTTGGCCTAAGAGATTTAGGTAATTTTTAAAATGATGTTTTCTTTGTGTTGAAGCCATGCCAGTAGTACTCAGAGGTTACATTTGGATCTATGCTGAGGGATCACTCTTAAAAATGTGGTGTCGAGATTAAACTAGAGTTGATCTTGTCCAAGAAAGTGCATTTACCCCCGCACTATTTCTTTGATATCTAAAATAATATTTTCTTTAAAAAAATAAAAGCAAAATAGAGGGACTGGAGTGATAACACAGTGGTAGGGTGTTTCCCTTGCATGTAGGTGCCCAGGATGGAACTCGGTTGGATCCCCCATCATCCCATATGGTCCCCCAAGTCAGGAGTGATTCTGAGCACATAGACAGGAGTAATCCTTGAGTGCTACTGGGTGTGCCCCCCCCAAAAAGCAAAATAGAATAGTTTAAGCAAATTGAATAGTACTTATCTAAATTTAGTAAAACAAACAACCCCCTCAAAAAAACAGAAAAAAAACAAATAATACATATGACATTTTATTAACTCAGTTTATAGAAAATTGACTTTATTTCCTAATGAAAATTAATTTTTAATGGATTAGAGAGATAATACAGTGGGTTAAGTGCTTGCCTTGTACAGTTCTGAAGCAAATTCAATCCCCAACACTATGTACGGTCACCGAAATTCATCAGCTGTGATCTTGAGCACAGAATCATGAGTAAGCCTGACAACTGCTAGATGTTGCACATAATTAAAAATAATAATAACAGAAAAAATTAAACATTAATTTTAAGATTATATTTTAAAATATTAATTTAAATAGTTATATTTTCATTTTTTTCTTTGACAATTTTATATGCAGAAACAAAGCCCACAGGGTCTGAAGTCCTGTAACAGCCTGCATAAGCTGCCTGGAGAGACAGCTCAATGTGCTGAGTGCATGCACTGTGTACTGGTAGACACATGATCCCAAGCACTACTTAAATGAATCCTAAGCATTTATCAGGGTGTTAATGTCAAGCATCTATCTATAACCAAATCCCAATCTCCTACCTCCATCCCTACCACAAAACAAGTTGGCATTAATTGGAAAAGTTGGACTCAGGCTTGTGTTTAGAGGCCAAAATTTATACATAAATCTTTTCTAAGAATAGTAGAAATAGAAAAAATTGCTAAAGTCCAGACATCAGGAAACTGAATTAGTAACCTCCCATCCCCACAAAGACATATTTACACAGAACTTTATTTTATTCTGTATCAGACCGTATATATTATTTATGCTAAATATATTTGGAAAAACTGTGTAAAATAACTTTTCAGATGAAAAATAATCATAGTGTGAAAAAATCATAAAATGTAGCATACTTGTGAATGTTCTCTCCTTTTTAATTATTATTAGATTCAGTTTCCAAAATGAGATAAACTACACCTAAAAATACTCAGAGAAAATTTAACTAGTTTGTTTAAAAATCTTGTTCACACAAATGTTTTTTGCACAATAATTAAAAATCAGGGATGGTCCCAAAAACCAAAAAAAAAAAAAAAAAAAAAAAAAAAAAAAAAGAACATCAGGTATGGAGTGATAGCTCAAAGGGCTGAATATGTGAATATAGCTCTGAGTGCAAAAGATCAGGTTTTGATCAGAAGCACACAATAGTTTCTAAGTGTAGAAAGGAGCAACCCACACAATAACATAGGAGTAGCCCCAAGCATGCCAGGAATTCTCTCTCTACACCAAAAAATATTTTCAAAACTTTTCTCATTCTCTCATATAAAGGTATGTTGAATTAAATTGTTGTTGGGAATATTCTAAAACATTAAGTGTTCATACCAAATTATATTTTAAATGTACATTATATATGCATTTTTAATTTCATATATTATATTTACTTATATAATAGAAAATTTAACATATACAATGAAAAAATAGCAAAGAAAAGTACCTAAATGTTTTAACATAAAATATTTCTGAATTCCTTCCTATAATAAAGAGATTCAATAAATATACAAAATTGGTTTTGGGTTATTTTATTAAATTACCCTATTTTAAATGTCATTACATGATATAAACTAATTATTATTCTAATTGAGCAAACAAATCAAATAAACAATTATATTGTTTTGTGTATAAAATGTTTCCAAAAGAAATAAATTCTAAGGATATAGTAACATTTGTGCACTTTTATTTAATTTTTTATGACCAGTAACACTGGTGAGAATTTTGCTTAAATATAACTACAACCATTTTATATAACCCATCAGTCCTGCATCTTTCCCTCAATGTCCAAGTCTCTTTATTACTTATGTCAATTTTTTCTATTTTTATTGTGGTCAAAGTGAATTACAAATGTTTTACAGTAATGGTTAAGGCACATAGTGATAATGAATGATAGTTATGTCAATTCTTGTTATTAAATATTATAATCAAGATAATCATATACCTGTACACCTCACTTAAATCATCTGAATTTGCTAATGGGATCAACAGGAAAACAAACTTATATTCATATCCTTTTAGGCCATATTTCCAAGGTTATATATATATACACATATATTATATATATATGTATATATTAGAATGAGAAAAGTGGAAAGGAAGAGAAATCTGATAGACTAAAAATGCATATTATATAGTATATACATTTTTAATTATGCCATACAATATTATTTCAAAATAGGATTCTTCCTTCATCCTTGTTTTTCATTTTTATCTTTTTAATATTTGAGTACAGAGCCAGGAGTAAGTTTTGAGCACAGCAGATGTACTCTGCTTTATGATCAGTTCTGTCAAGGTAGGTGGACTATGTAAGTTGCTGGTATCTAACATGGATGAGCCACATGAAAGGGGACTATATCTCAAGTTCCAATATTTTTCTTTGGTTCTGGTAATGGGGTGAAATGGAGTTTTAATCAGATGTATAATTACACTGATCCTATATGAGTAACAGTCTTTTCTATTTCCCTTCTTTTGCCTTGGAGTGAAATATCTATTGCCTTGGATATTTCACAGTTTCCAGGAAATATTCAAATTTAATTGTAGACAAAATCTCAAGTACCAATATTCCTATATTTTTGTTACTGTTCTAGTAGCAAACAAAAATTAATGTTGAGAAGAAGGCTTGTGTTTTCAAAGTCAAAAGACTATAGTAGGACCAGAGAGTTAGTATACACCGGTTAAGGTAGGACCAACTTTGGTTCAATCCCAGCACCACTGATTTTTACCTATTATTATTATTGGAGGTTTCCAATAATAACATAGAATAATCTCACTCAACTGTGGGATATAAGAAAAATAGGGGCCCGGGAGATAGCATGGAGGTAAGGCGTTTGCCTTTCATGCAAAGGGTCATCGGTTCGAATCCCGGTGCCCCATATGGTCCCTCGTGCCTGCCAGGAGCAATTTCTGAGCATGAAGCCAGGAGTAACCTCTGAGCACTGCTGGGTGTGACCCAAAAAACCAAAAAAAAAAAAAAAAAAGAAAAAGAAAAGATAGTATAGTAATAATACCTAGTAAATGATATAGATGAGGATCAGGAGGGAAAGTCTATGGTAGGAAGCTTTCCACAAAGAGTAGTGATTGTAATTAGAATAGAAAAGGTTCTATTATGACAATGAAACTGGAACTAATCACTCTGGACAAGAACTGGTTGCTGAAAAGGGATAAAATGACATACATAGCATCTTTTCATTAACAATAGTGCAAAAAATAAGAATCATAAAAATGTCAGAAAAAGGAAAAAGAGAGAAAGAAGAAAAAATGTATACTCCAGAGCAGGAGTGGGAGTGTGTTGGGAGGAAATCTGGGGGCATTAGTGGTGTATACTGAAATGTACACTGTGCTGCAAATCAAAATATCTGAAAGAGGAAAATAAATGAAGAGAGAGGAAGAGAGAGAGGAGAGGGAGAAGAGAGAGAGAGGAGAGAGAGAGAAAGAGAGAGAGAGAAGAAGAAAACTGCAAATCCCAGAGAAAGGAAGAGGAGAGGACATCGGATGCTAATTAGTGAGGATATTAATGTAGGGGAAAGTGGGGACGTTGGTGAAGGGAAAAGTACACTGATGAAGGTTATTGGGAATTGTACTACTATACTCAATCATGAACAATTGTTTTTTAATCATGAACGATTTTATCTGTGAAAAGTAAAACAAACATATTATGAACAACCTTGCAACCATGGTGTTTAAATAAGAAAAAAATAAGCCTAGTGTGTGGTGCTGGAGGGCCACAGAATGATAATTTTCATTTCTGAAACTGAATCACCATTCTGAGGTGCCTCTGACCCATAAGCACCACTTGGATAGTCTTTTCTCACATCAGAAATTTTTTCAAAAGACTATTGTAACTCCCCAATGCACATGATTTCATTATAACAACTCTAATGAATAAAATTTTCATTGGACATATAAGGTGATGGTACGATTTGAGTATTTAATTTCATGATATATCTTTTAGGGGTGTGCATACCCAGCATTGTTCAGGGATTACTCTTTTTTGTGGTTTTGGGACCATGACATTCTTGGAATTGAATCCAGGGATCTCTTAGAAGCAATAACATGTACTCTGACTATTGAGCTATTTTTAAGATCCACTTAATCTTTGGCTCACTTAAAGGGCTTCTATGCAAGAAGCTATCAAGGTGTTAATTAAGGATTTAGTGCAGTTGTAATAGAAAGAGTGTTTCTAAGTAAACAACATTCATTGATGGTAACTGGAAACCCAATGTCCACACAGAGTTGGCTGAAGTAATGAAGTATTTCACCACTGAGAAAAATATAATGTATTTTCAATTTTTAGTAAACAAAAATGAAATTACTTAAGAAATGAAATAACCTTAAAATGTGTCAATTCCTAGAATTCCCAATCATCAGAGGTTCTTAGTTAAACCTTCTATCTTTAATTATGAACTGATCTCCCAATCTCTACGTGATTCTGTTGATTTATGTGAGGAAAAACTGTTTTAATAGTCACAAATCTCCCATAATTTCTGTAACTGTGAGACTTAAACTGAAGAGTTAAAGAGAGAAAGAGAGTTAAAGAGAGAAAGGATAAAGGTAGGGTTTTATTAAGACAAATTACAGATATCACTGTTCTTAAAAAGAGTCGTTCTTCCTGGAGAAGTGCAAATATTATTTTATCCCTTATATTTTTAGATTAATTGTACAATTTGTTCTGATAAAAGTTAATAAGAATGACTATTACTTATATGAACATTTTCCAATACCCCACTTAATGATGCTTTTTTTGGACTCATGCTGAATCATTCTATTCCCTTTACCTTTGTAACCTCCAGCAGGTAGTTAAAACCTATAATTATAGCTCCAGCAGTAGAGATCATTCAAATTCATTTCACTTCTTACCAACTTCGAAATGTAATCTCTCGTTTCCCCTTGTTGCTTGGTTACAGTGCCTGTTTGTCCAGAGAAATTCTGGTAAAATGTGAGAAAGCCCAGATATCTGTATATCAAGACATGTCACTGAATAGTTCTACATGATTCTTCTTGATTTTGTCTTTAAAACTCAAGATTGAAATAAGCTCTCAATTCATTTTCTATTTCATTGCATACCAAAGTAAAAATTTCAATTCTCTGGGTCTAAGAAAGACAATGAAAAGCTTTGGTCCTTATCTTTCTCCCGTTCTTTCAGCTCTCTTGCATCTCCACTATTTCTTCCTTTGTCTCTCTTTCCTGAAGGTTCTCTTTAACTCCATTATGGAAACCCTCAGCGACAACAATAGAAGCAATTGCATGAACTTGAATATGTCACTTAACTTCACCAATGCACCAGTTATCCCAAATTAAATTGAAAACATTAATAATACTAACTTTGTAGCATTGACTAAAATCCAGATAAGTTGATACATACAGTGCCTGACAAACCACAAATCTATCAGTCTTCTCATTAGGAAAATTTAGCTTCTACCCCTATAATGTCATCCTCTTGTTATTTCTTGAAACATGAAATATGTAAGTCAGACACGGTAGCAACTGCTTTCTATGTAATCTTATTTGACATTGAAAATGATTCTGATGTTTTATGAGTGAGTGAATGTACATATATACTTCTGAAAAGGGAAACAAAAAGTACAGTAGCCTTGTAAGTTGCCAATCCAGGTTTAAACCCCAACATCCCATTTGCTCTCCTAATTCTGCCTGAAGTGGGTTCTGAGTTTTTGAGCACTTAAACACTGTCAGGTGTAACCCAAATGATCAAAAAAAGTCAGTATCTTTATATTTCCACACAGTAACACAAGTTTATTGATTGTCCCTATATCTTTAGTACCAATGGAGAGTGACATGTGTGTATAGGAACATATAAAGAGAGGCAAGAAAGAAGGGGACTTTGAAAAAATATCAACTCATGGGAAGATGAAATATGTGTCTACTAATAGCCTAGGCTCTTTTATTGGGGGAAGCAGAGTTAAGTAACACTCATCAGTGCTCTTTGCTAAAGAATAACCTCTGATAGTCATTGGGGACCATATAGAGTGCCAAGAAAGTAACCCAGGTTGGCTACGTTCACAAGTCCTATTCACTGTACTATTTATCTTGCCCACCATAAATGGTTTCAATTAATTAAGATGAACATGCCTGCCATCAAAGCTTTGATAATTGGTTGTGAAGCAGAAAAGAGAGACTGAACCCTTGAATATGCTGCTCTTTCTGCTAAGAAGGTTTCACAACTTGTTTTCTTGGTATCATTTTCTCATAATAATAGTTTATTAACACAAAGGAATAACAAAAAAATAATCAAAAGAAAAATAAGTTAGCACAGGCCTTATGTTTTGATGTCTGTTATATAAAGGACATTCTTATATCTATTAAACAAAACTCATGTTCTCTGTGCACAGACTAGAGGGTCTTTGAAGGAATGAGAATGCCAAGGGCATTATCCAATGTGACAATGAAACTTACTGTCACCAATTCAGCCAATTTTCATAAGTCAGCCAGACTGAAATTTAAATCCATATGGTTCTGATTTTTCTTTGCAAACTCACACACATTATTCTGCTGCACATCTTTTCTCCTCCTTCACCACAGACTTCAGGGGATTGGCTGATCTCTGTCCACAAAAAGAGTTAACATACCACTATTCATTTGAATAGCTTCTACTGAGTTGTAAAGTGCTCCAAAGTTTACTAGATTAAACTAGAAGTCATTGCACTATACCTAAAATCGTTAAGAATTCATACAGAACTCCAAATGGTGATTTGCTGACTTCTGGCCGTCATCAGGGCAACCAGACACTCGTAGATTAATGGAGAACACAAGACTGCTTTATGCTCATACCCAGTGCTTTGGCTAGGGTCATTGGAACTCTTGACTCAGCTGGGTTCCTCTCCACAGGACCTCACAGTCTCTTCCTCATATGTCATGATATTCAAAAAATATTTTAAGAAATCTCAATTGAAACAAAGTGACTTCTTATAACCTAGTTTATTAAATCCCACAATGTCATATTTGCAATCCTGATAAAGCAAGTAACTAGATACTCCATAACAGTAATATTCTCATCATATGAAAAAAATTTACTCTTTATTAGCCTCCCTTTCCCCCTTTCTCCTCAAGCATTTATTTAGCTCAGGTTCATATTCCAATACATGATTAACTAAAAGTGTTTAATGATAAAGCACTTCAAGTGCTAGCCCATGGCTATAGTAATAGTTGACCTATCACATGAAGAACAAAGTTATATGTTCTTTGGAGAAGGAAATAAAGAGCATTTGGACCACTCTCAGTGGTACTCAGGAACTATGCTTGACTTTGAACTTAGGGGTAATTGCATGTATTATTTTGGGGAGGGGGACTATAATACTGAACTGGGATCTCCAGTCAAGCCTATAATGGAATCCAAATCTCTAAGAATAAACTTTAAATTGAATATTAAGAGTATAAGATTATAGCAGATCATCCAGGAACTGAAGCATAGAAGTTTAAATAATCAAACTTTAATTAAAACATATTTTATCTCTATTTTGAAGGCTTTATAACCCATATATTAATTTAAAATATTTTTTAACAAATACAAGTTTGGAATCAGAGCGATAGAACATCTTATAAGTAACTTGCTTTTCACATAGTTGACCTGGGCTCAATCCCCAGCATTCATGTGATCTTCTGAACTCTGAATATCTGATGATTCAGATCTTTCTGAGTTTATAGGTAGAAGTGACTTCTTCAACGTTAAGAGATGCGACTCCAAACCAAACAATAAATAAGAATAATTTAAAAATACCTATGTATTTTACATTAAGGTTAATTTTAAGTGTATAAAATATATAGTATATAAAATGGCATTGTATTAATATATAGTAATACTATAATAAGCTATCATTAAGGGCTTATTTGATGTAGGTACTATTCTTTTTTATATTAATTGACCTTCTAATTATAACCTAACTGGGATACTATAGTGGGGTATACCCAATGCTACTGGTAACTGCTTCTGGACCTGTACTCTAGAGGTCACTCCCAGGGTAACTGTGCTGATACTATATGCTGTATCTGGATCTCCTGTATGCAAAGCATGCACTCAACACATTGATCTAACCCCCAACCTTCCTCTAACTGAGAAATCCTTTTTTTCTTTATTTTTTGGACCACACCTGCTGATGCTCAGGGTTTCTTCCTTACGCTCGGGGGGATTGGGTTTGGGGGACCATATGGGACTCCGGGGAATAGAACCACAATCTGTTCTGGGTCAGCCGTGTGCAAGGCGATTGCCCTACTGCTGTGCCATTGCTCTGTCCCCAAATGAGAAGTCTTAAAATAGAAGGGGGAAATTACATATAATTACAACATGACCATCTTAGGCATTGGGAGCTAATAAATGATTGCCTGGCTATATGCTTTACCTGAAAGAATCTCCCAAAATCTGAACACAGATGCTTTTCTCAGTCTTTTCTCACTACTCTTCTATAACCTACATAAAGACTTATGATATCAGTGGTATGGCCCAGCCAATGGGTGTGACCTTGAGCCTACACACAGTTCATCATCCTAATACCTGATCAGCCCTCAAACAATATTCTGTCATAAGTCTTTGTGTGTTTTCCTCTGTTTGCTTTATAATAGATTTTTGTAGCATCCATAGATATACTGTCCATCTGTTTGCTTTCCAGATTGAAAGAACAGATCTGAAAAGCACACCGTGGCTTTGATTCACCTCCACCACAATATTTTCTTAAACATCTTGGGCTCTAACACTAAGCTGCTTTATGCTGTGAATCTAATTAGTTTTTTAAAAAATAAGCAAATAAAGCTGATATTGAACCTTGATGTTAGCTGTATTGAAGTGGGACCAGACGTTCAAAGATCATGGCACCATCTATTAATCACCACTGGCTCCCATTTTCCAACTGCACACAGATTTCCCTCCAGTCATATTAAAATGTGATTTTGCATTTAAATGTCATTCTGTTAGCCCCTTTTAATTGCTATAAGCACATAAATATTGTGTTCTTGCATTCTCAGGACTTTTACTTTATAGAGTCTACTTGGGTTTTATTTCTCTTTCTTCAAAGATGTTCATAGTCTGCTTTAAATGTTCATCTTTATTATACATTATACATTTTAAAAATATATATTCATCCAAGGAACATTCCACATGTTGAAAATGAATGAGTAAATATATTATAAAATTATCTGAATTGAATATGTTATTATTATTATTCATATTTATTGAGGGTCACACATGAAAGTGCTCAAGGAATGCTTTAGGCTCCTTCCTAGAGATACTATGAGAACTACATAGTGTTTGGAATTAAACCTAAGCCTCCTATAGCAACTTTTGCATGCTCAAGTCTTAAGTGAGTCTCCAAATTTATTTTAAAAATCTTGAGGGACCAGATAGATAGCACGGTGATAGAGCTTTCACCTTGCATGCAGCTGATCCAAGACAAAGGGTGGTTTGAATCCTGGCATTCCACATGATCCCTCATGCGTGCCAGGAGTGATTTCTGAATGCAGAGCTAGAAGTGTCCCCTGAGCGCCCCTGGGTGTGACCCAAAAACCAAAAAGCTTTTTGAGGGGGAGACACTTTAGAGAGATGACACAATAAATAGAGGTGCTTGTCTTGCATGCACCTACCCATCCTGGGTTCAATCCTTAGCATCACATATAGTTCCCTTAGCATTTCTGGGAATGATCCTTGATCACAGAGCTGATAGTGAATCTTGAACACAGTTAGGCATTGCCTACTGACCCCTTCTCCATTAGTATAAAGTGGAAAAAGAATTATTTCATTATATGTATGTAAATATAAGATTTTGGAGTTATAATAAAATTTTAACAGAGTGCAGACCTGGGCTCAAATTCTTTTTTTTTTTTTTTTTTTATTATG